>ML350909.1:0-11264 GCA_005239505.1 Nicotiana paniculata
ACCTATGTGCCTTATGTGTCCCCAATCCCCCATTACCCTTGTTTGGTGTTGCTGAACCTGCCTCGGTTCTGTGTTCTTTGGCTGTGTATGAATCTGTTTTTTTGGTGCTATGTCTGGACTGTTGCTTGCTGCTACTCTCTTTTCAAAAACTGTTTTACTACATAACTCTGTAGTTCTTTACAGAATCTTTCAAACAAGTCTCTTTTCAAACTATTTTCCTACTCAATCTTTTCAAAACTATGTCAAGCACTCTCACTCTACTCTTAGATATTTAAGTTCTGCTCCTCTAATGTGTGACTGCTTAGGGATTCCTATGAGATCCCTCTGAACTCTGATGCATTAGATCTGGCCCTTCCACACTACACTTACTCAATTATGGTTATTAAACCTGGGTGTGAGCATTGACCGGGATCCCTTGAGGTCCTTAGAGAACTCTGACACACGCGGACATGGGAAAGGCTATGAAACATTTGGGCACTTGAGGTTCTGGAAGTTTGGGTCAGTTTTCAGGCTCTCTATACTTAACTTCTTCTTTTCCTTTATCTATTTACATAATTTATTCAGTTGGTCTGTAATATTTATTTGTAAATGGATATTGGGGATGACTAGTGAAATGGGAGGGGATAGCCATATAATTTTATCAATGCCACTGGGTAGAAATCATACCTTAAGATTTACATTTCCTATATCTGCATCAGAATCCACGCTTAGGATCAACATGCCAAACATGCATTAGATATCATGTCTTTAAGGCTTTTTCATGTTTACTGCTTTAACATACAACATACCTCAATTTATGCTTGTGCCTACCACTTAGAAATCCTGCTCCTAAGGCGATAAAATTAATACTCCTGGGCATCCATGAATCATTCTTAACAACTCTGTAATTCTCTGTGCATTTTAGAAATCATGCTTTGGTAATCCTGTGCATCCTAAAATTATATCCTAGCCAAACTGCATTCAAGTGTGCATACTAGATAGCATGCTCTAGGATTTCGTTTACATTTACTTAACTACGCCTAGTTTAAACTGCTGATTCATGAAAAGATATAAAATAACCTCGCATATGATTATCATTTCTATTCTTAATAGAAATTGGTAACCATATCTGCATTCTCAGATTTACATCACTTAGAACAACATGTTTTAGGTAAAACAACCTTTGAACTGTTTAATAATTCTGGTAGCCATTATGCACAACCCCACGCCTAAGCAAGCCTTAGGTAATCAATCTCTTAAAAATGAATACTGTTTTTATTGCATTTGCTGCCTAAGGGCTAACAGATTTTGTTTAAACCATTAGGCAAGCTGATTAAGTCCTTGCTATTGAGTTTATAAACAAACTGCATTTTTTGTGCATTGATATTCACTTAGATATCCTGTCTTAGGATTCTGTCTAATAAAATTTCCTCTTGCTTTGTGTTTGAGACGTGCTGTTTATGTGCAATATTTGTGGAGGTAAATCTGAGTCATTTAAAAACTCAGATTCCACAGTCACTGCCTGACTTTGATTGTTACCTTATCCTACCTAGTTTCAAACTACTATATATGCTCTCTCTCATTGACACTAAGCGGACACGAACACATTGCTCAAAACTCTCTCGTATACACAAATACTCTCTTCTGCTCTCCTTATGGTTACTTGCTATTATCAGCCGGTTGCAAGAAAGGATGATTATTCTACCCCCTTACTCTTCATTCTGTGTTTGCTATCTCCTATACTGGTATGTCCTAATTTCAGTTTAAGTTTCAAAAACAATATGTTTCTTTTAGTATTTCAATTCATCCTGTTTCTAATATATTTTTACCTATGGTTTTGCTGTGATGTCTGCACTTGACCTGCTTGAACTGTTGTTCACTTAGAATTTTATGTACTCCCCTCCCTTAGACTTAGCATGCTTATGAAATTCTACCCCCTTTTTAGTATGCCTCAATATGATTCTACCTTACTTATGCTTCTGTGATTATTGGCATGAACTTTTCTGTGGCAAAACAATTTGTACCTTATGTTATTCGGTTATGAGTAATCCTAAAGTTTATGATATATCCTTGATCCCTGGATGCCCCCTAGCATATTGTTGATTCTGTACTTAAGTGTTCCTGGAACTATGTTCTTACCTATGTGCCTTATGTGTCCCCAATCCCCCATTACCCTTGTTTGGTGTTGCTGAACCTGCCTTGGTTCTGTGTTCTTTGGCTGTGTATGAACCTATTTTTTTTGGTGCTATGTCTGGACTGTTGCTTGCTGCTCTACTTTCTTTTCAAAAACTGTTTTACTACATAACTCTGTAGTTCTTTACAGAATCTTTCAAACAAGTCTCTTTTCAAACTGTTTTCCTACTTAATCTTTTCAAAACTATGTCAAGCACTCTCACTCTACTCTTAGATATTTAAGTTCTGCCCCTCTAATGTGTGACTGCTTAGGGATCCCTATGAGATCCCTCTGAACTCTGATGCATTAGAGCTGGCCCTTCCACACTACACTTACTCAATTATGGTTATTAAACCTGGGTGTGAGCATTGACCGGGATCCCTTGAGGTCCTTAGGGATCTCTGACACACCCGGACATGGGAAAGGCTATGAAACATTTGGGCACTTGAGGTTCTGGAAGTTTGGGTCAGTTTTCAGGCTCTCTATACTTAACTTCTTCTTTTCCTTTATCTATTTACATAATTTATTCAGCTGGTCTGTAATATTTATTTGTAAATGAATATTGGGGATGACTAGTGAAATGGGAGGGGATAGCCATATAATTTTATCAATGCCACTGGGTAGAAATCATGCCTTAAGATTTACATTTCCTATATCTGCAGCAGAATCCATGCTTAGGATCAACATGCCAACCATGCATTAGATATCATGTCTTTAAGGCTTTTTCATGTTTACTGCTTTAACATACAACATACCTCAATTTATGCTTGTGCCTACCACTTAGAAATCCTGCTCCTTAGGCGATAAAATTAATACTCCTGGGCATCCATGAATCATGCTTAACAATTCTGTAATCCTCTGTGCATTTATGAAATCATGCTTTGGTAATCATGTGCATCCTGAAATTATATCCTAGCCAAACTGCATTCAGGTGTGCATACTAGATACCATGCTCTAGGATTTCGTTTACATTCACTTAACTACGCCTAATTTTAAACTGTTGATTCATGAAAAGGTATAAAATAACCTCGCATATGATTATCATGTCTCTTCTTAATAGAAATTGGTAACTATATCTGCATTCTCAGATTTACATCACTTAGAACAACATGTTTTAGGTAAAACAACCTTTGAATTGGTTAATAATTCTGGTAGCGATTATGCACAACCCCATGCCTAAGCAAGCCGTAGGTATTCAATCTCTTAAAAATGAATACTGTTTTGATTGCGTTTGCTGCCTAAGGGCTAACCGAATTTTTTAAAACCAGTAGGCAAGCTGATTAAGTCCTTGCTATTGAGTTTATAAACAAACTGCATAATTCTGTGCATTGATATTCACTTAGATATCCTGTCTTAGGATTCTGTCTAATAAAACTGCCTCTTGCTTTGTGTTTGAGACGTGCTGTTTATGTGCAATATTTGTGGAGGTAAATCTGAGCCATTTAAATTGATTTCCCCACATTTATTCTTAAAGTCCTACTTGTTCTTGCCTGTCGCCTAGAATTTTATCCTTTTAACCTTAGGGAGTTTTGTCTAGAACTGCCTATATTTAGAGGTCCTAAATTCCTCCAGGGCCATTAAGAAGGGATGGGTAACCACACGCATAGAGGTCGTTAAAGAAACTCGCTTAATAACCGCTAAGGGGTGGGAAAAAGGTAGACATAGATATGATATCCGGTGCGCTAATGCCACGAGTAGCCCCTCTTCTGAGGAGTGATTACCGAGCATTGTACTTATGTGATCCTATAGGATAAACAACCTAGGATCCCCCCTATCCCTTACATATGTGTGCTTAGATTGTAAAACCTACAGAACTTTGTATATGTGCTTAGACTTTAAATCTTTTAAACTTACGCACACATGTGTGCTTGGACTGCAAATCTTCTCAAAACCTTCATCTATTTACCTATGTGTTTATTGTTTATATGCTATCTATTCACAAAGTTTGTTTGGGCCGGGAACCACAGTTGTGGACTTCTAGGGGTGCCTAATACCTTCCCCTTGAAGTAATTTCAAGCCCTTACCGTATCTCTGGATATCTAATCTGTGTTTGTAAATAACCTTTAGTAGGTGACCTAACGCACCTTAACTCGTTAGGTGGTGACTCTTCAATTCCTTATCCCTTTCCCAAAAGGAAATGAGTTGTCCCAATAATATCGAATACCCTGATCGATCCGAAAAGGGAGGAAAGAGGGGGTGCGACAACGGCCACCCCACTCGGGGACTGACACTTCGGACATGTTCGAAGTAAAATGGAATTTTTATTCCTCAATCTTATCAGTGAGCAGAGAGAAGGGCAAGCAAAAGGACTTCGGGCTGAGCTAGAAGTAGCTCAGAAAGAACAAGCTGATCTGGTTGAACAGGTAAAAATAATCTTTGAAGTTAATGATACTAACTTGGGCGTAGTGCCTAATAGTTCGGTCCCATAGGTCCATCAAAATCTCGATGTGATCGGGCAACTTCGTGAGGAAGTGGATGTAGTGAAAGCGGAGGTCGAGGCATAGAAAAAGAACATGGAATGCCTTGACTCAGAAAAGGAAGCTGCCCGAGCTCAACTGGCCTCGGTTGAAGCCCAACTCCGAAGCATGAAGGAGAAAGCCTTGGTGGCCGCCAATATAATTGAGGAGTTTCAATCTTAGTTGGGTCAGCAACTTCTGATCGAGAGAAGCTGGCCACAGAACTTGCAACGGCCAAGGCTAACGTTGATACAATGGTGGTCGTCTACCGGACCGACGTTGAAGTTGCTCAGTTTTGAGCAAAGGAGGTTGCCAAATCTTCTCAGGCTCGAGCAAACTGGGTTACCGATCACGCTAAATGCAAGTCTCGAAGGGAGACTCTCGAGGAGGTCCACGGTCGTGGCTTCGATCTTACAGCCGAGATCGAGAGTGCCTAAGATCTTGAATCTGAAGCCAAAGTGTTGGACTTTCCCGACGACGACGATTCTGGGAGCATGAGCGGGTCCAAAATTAGAGAAGGACCCGAGAGTGAAGATGTTGCTCCCAGAGAAGACTAGGCCCTTAGAATTTGTATCTTCTCTTCGTATTTCTTTTAAGGCTATTTCAGCTTTTTGTATAGAATTTTGATCGGGCCATGCTACCCTTGTAAATGATTATTGACATATATATAAAAAAAATCTTTCTTTATGCCTTATGAACTTGTATTCATTTTCTTCTTTTCTGCCTTATGAAATTGTATCCTAAGGTCCGAGATTTAGGTAATTTGATTGAAATTGAACTAGTATAGCCTTTAGATCGAGTGAGTGCTTTCTCGAACTCGAAGTAAGGTAACCTTTAGGTTTTTTATTTGAGCGAGGATGGTCTCTCGAACTCAAAGCAAAAACAACCTTTAGGCTTTTGTATTAGGACAATATGGCCTTTGTAAAAAAGATTGTTATGTCTTTCTCCCCTTTTCGGCTTGAAAAAGTTTTTTTTTATCATTTGTATTTTCAAAACTTGTAATTCCTTAGCATGAAATAAGGAATTATTCGAGAGTTCGAACAATTTCGTACTTATTAGAGTTTTCGAAGCTTGATATTATCGAAGCCTTTTATGATTTTGCCTGGAGTAGCTTAATAACCAGTTTATGAAAGAATTCGAGGGCAATGTTATGGAATTCGGATGTCTTCGAACCGTGTTAATTCGGTCGTAGCCTCTTAGTTGAGGATTTTACCCTTGGGCTTATTTCTTTCTCCTCAGTGAGTCCTCCGATTTCGGCCTCACACCGGCTCAACTCCCCTCGGGATCGGAAGAAAGCCTCGTGATGAAGCACAAAAGCCTACAAAAATAAGAAAGAAGGAATTACACAAAATGAGAAAAAGTACAAGTATGGAAATTCACATCGACAAATAAAATATGGACTTAACCGGTTTAGAGCCTATTGGGCTTCATTGAAAAGACAAGGCGCTTCTACCTCGTCCATCTGGGCTCGGTCTTATTCCGTGACCAATTATTGGAGGTAATCCACCCCTACGAGGGCAGCAAGAACCCGGGCATCCTCCGGACCGTGATAACGATTGTTCGCCATCACCCAAGATCGCCACTAGGGGCCAGAAACTGCTTGGTTAGTTTAAAACTCGAGGAAGCCTCGCCCGAGATCTCTTCGAAACCTCCACATCACTCAGACCGGTGACATCCTCTACCCCAACAAAATAACCATGGAAAGGATCTTCCTCTCCATGGGCTCCTTCCCCGTGACAAGTCTCCATGGCCTGAGACTCGCATATCATTGACTCAGAAAAAGAGGGAAACGAGGGGGAATCCCCGATCTCTATTGCCCTAAGTGAGTCTTTTGGGGCATTGTTCCCATTTTGGGGAGCCTCGAGCCCGATCCCTACACCGGCATCCACTACCTCCTCAACGGCCTTCTCACCCCGAGGTGAGGCACCGCCGGCTCGTTCCAGCTCGGGAACTTCGGCCGAGTTTTCCCCTCAGATCTCATCAGATCAGGGTTAGGCAACTTTAGCTTCCACCGACTCAATAACACTTTGAGTCTCGATGTTAGCTCGTACGTAGGCCACCAACCCATAATCATCCTCTTCTTCTTCTTCTTCTTCTTCTTCTTCTTCTTCTTCTTCCCTTAGATTTTGAATTGACTTCGAAGTCATAGGGATAACATTCCCTTAGGATTACGAGCTGTTCTCTTCTTGGATTTTTGGCCCTTGCAGTTCGAGGTCTTTTTCCTCTTATTCTCCTTTGCCAGTTTCGATGTAGGTGGAGAAACTTCTTCATCACCGGACGGGGGTCTCATAGTCGCGTCCTTTCCGAGACCTATAAAAGGAAAAGCTAAGTAAGCTCAAAAAGATATTTTGGTTAAATCATTAAGTCAGAAACAAAGCTTACCATGATTTCTAGCCTCCCACCGACCCTTTGACAAATCGTTCCATGCGCGCTCGGCATGTGTTGACGTCGAGAACAGGCTCCTAACCCAGTTTTCGAGATGAGGAACCGCACCCGGCATCTAGGAAACGACTGCATCAGGAAAAACACTAGTAAGAAAGGATGAAGAAGTGAAAATAACGAACATAAATTAAAGATGGAATCATACTTACGTTTCACATTCCATTTCTCGGGAAATGGCATGCTCTCAGCCGAAATTAGGTCTGTGATCTTCACTCGAATGAACTGGCTCATCCAATTCCGGTCTTTGTCTTCGTCTATGATCGATATAGGCGCCTTGATGGCCTGACGTTGAAGCTTTATCAGCCCACCTCGATATAGTCGAGGACTATAAAACCTTATGAGGTGGTCAAGGGTGAAGGGGAGACCGTCGATTTTGCTCACGAAGAAATGGAGCAGTATCACGATCCTCCAAAAAGAGGGGTGAATTTGGCCGAGGGTCACCTGGTATTTTTTGTAGAAGTCTATGATGACCGGATTGAGGGGACCTAACGTGAAAGGATAAGTGTAAACACTTAAGAACCCTTCCACGTGGGTAGTGATCGTTTCTTCTGGGGCAGGTATTGCAACCTCTTTGTTTCCCCAGTTGCAATCTTTCTTCAACTGTTCAAGGAGGCTTTTGGGTATCGAGCATATATATCTCGATACCAGCTCGCATCAACCAGGAAACGATGAGGTTTTCTCGACCTTAAAGTCAGAATCATTGACACACCCTCCGGGAATAAGCTCTTCAGGGCGTGGCTCCACCACTAGTTTCTCACCGGTTGGCCGGAATGAAGAAGCGGGTTCTTTCTGTGGAGCAGTTTTAGATGTTATTGGCCATTTGGTTTTTTATAGGCAAGGAAGAACAGAAATTGGAATATTTGGTGTTTTAGATAGAACAAGAAAAGAAACCCAAAAACCTGAATATAGGAAGCTTTGAAGAAGGCAAAGAATTATCAAAATTAGAATGAAGGAGATTGAAAGTAAAGTTTGAAAGAGTAAAAAAAATAGCTATTTATTGGTTTTACAACGACGGTTCAAAGCTGGTAATGGCCGACCATCGACTGACGCGCAATAAATGGCTAGAGAACTGTACCGATGGGACGTTTCAGTCACCTATACGGCTTACGTCATGATAAACGAAGGTGAAGTTCGAAGGCTCAATTCGTTTCTTGTTATTACTCTCCAAAAATGAGGGGACTATCGGTATACGGTCAAATTTGGGCTTGACTAATTTTGTATGACTGATCGAGACCGAGGTGGCAGACCAATGTTCAACCTCATGTTGTATCGAACCATGGCATGAATATGGATTACTGAGCTCATGAATCAATAATGACCGATCGAAATCGAGACCAGCCGTGATTGAGACCGAAGCAGGATAGAGATCAAGCGAGATTGAAGGAAGCCTGCTAAGTTGAATAACTGAAAGCCGAGATATCCGTGATCGGGCAAGGATAGTGGCGGAAATCTCGGCACGTATCAAGTCAAGACCGGTTATTTAGCCAATCATGGGATCTCCTTCTATTTTTAGAATTGTACCATATGTAAAACTTTTCTACTATATAAAAGGGGTTCCAATCACTTTGTAAACATGATTTTACGCATAATAAAGCAATATATAACACTTTCTCTCTTAAGCATTCTTACTCTGCTGTTCAATACATACTTTTCAATTATACACTTAGTTGGTTCGAGGGCGATCTAGCTCGAGGGCCAAAGCGACGTATTACATTGATTTACTTTATTTTGCAATTAATTTCTAATATCAGTTTTATATTTCTTAGTTTGTACCAACTGAAATAACGTATCCTTAAAACCACTTAAAAATTTAATTGTTATCTGATCTTAAGGGTAAACAAGCATAACGAGCGGTCAGATATTATGGCGGGAATCTCGGCACGTATCAATAAGGAACCGACAATCAACAAATCAAGGAATTTTTACCTTATATAGAATTGTACCTAAAGTAGAACTCCTCTACTATATAAAGGGGGTCTAATTAGTTGTAACATACATTGTAACACACATTTCAAAGCAATATGTCTTTATTATTTCTCTTTAAGCTCTTGTCTTTATATGTAACACAACATTTCAAAGCAATACACTGTTCAATTCGTGTGATTTGCATTTACTTTTTCATTACTTATTTCAATTACAATATGATTTATCATTTTGTGTCAAGTTAGTCCACGTATCCTTAAACCCACTTAGAAATTCATTTGTTATACCGATTTTGAGGGTAAACAAAGGGACTTTCATATATCATACTATATTATAAGCGTGAAACTTTAAAGTATAAGTTGAAAGACCAAAATATCCTTCAAAAATTAAATGACAATTTTGTCCTTCAAGCAAATATTAATTCAAGAATATTTTCATGCATAATGTAAATTTACATCTAATAAATTAAAGATAACAAAAGGGAACAAGTAAAACGAAAGTAAAATCCAAAGAAATAATAATGTGGCCGTTCAGATGGCCATAAACTAAAATTGTTTAAAACTTTTTATTTGCTCTATTAATTAGACGTAATGGTTGGACTGTTATAAGAACCTTAACAGTCTCAACGAGCTGTTAAGAAAAACTGTAATGGTAATGCATGTAATACAAAGAAGATGGACCAAACCTGTAGAGAAATAAAAATTATTTTCATATTTCAGTTTCAATTCTGTAGTAGTAATGCAGACTGTAAAATTTAACATTTCAGTTTCGTTCTTATAGTAGTAATGCAGGCTGTATAATTTCTTAAATATCTCAAACCACATTTTAGTTCCTTTTATCTTCCACGGTTGTAGGAATAATTTTGAAGTTTTTTTACATTCTTTATTTCACTCTATAAAAGTGTACATCAAATTGTCTAATCACTGTAATACATTTCTCTTGTCTCTGTCAAGTTTTTTTTTCCCCAGAAAAGTCCATTAGATTGTTTGCCTGACCTACTTTCTGTTATCGCCTCTGTGTTAAAACTCATAAAATCAGAAGAACTGTTAGAAGAAACAGAAAATATATAAACGATAAGAAATATTCCGAGTCCACAATTTCCTTGTATGTCCTTAAGGAATTTTAACCCCCTCACAAGTTGCCAAGGTAATGGATTAAATCCTCCCAGAATGAAACGGAATAACCTTCCTGCAACAGTGGCAATACAAATTGCAGGATACCAACAAACTCAAAGAACGGAGCAAGCTTCACACTTACGAATTTGAGAGAGAGAGACTGCGAAGTAGAATGCAGTATTCAGAATGGAATTCTCGATTTTTCAGTGTGTGGAAAAAGAAGCCATGCCTCAGAATTTATACGCAACTATTGGAAGATGTGTGGTGTCTGTTCAGGAAAAAGTGTCTGTTCAGGAAGAAAAACAACGTTCAACAAAGGCAACGTTTTTGGATTTAAGTTAATTCCGTTAATGAACTAACTGACATTTAAACTTTGTCCAAAAATAATCTTATCGATGCCGAAGCCGAAGCCGAGCCGAGCGAGCGACGACGACGGCACGAGGATACATCCTCTTCAACTCCTTTTAAGAGCTCTAAGAAGTGATCCTATATTTATACACACAAGTGTAGTTGTCTTTCACCAATGTGGTACAAAGTTCATGACAAAAGCTCACTTGATTCAAATTTTCATTTCCCTCCATTTTATTTCCCACCATTACCCAATTCACACTCTTAGACTTTTAAGCCCAATGCTTAAAGTCTTTAAACCCAATGCTTAAAGTATTTAAGCCCAATGCTAAAAGTATTTAAGCCCAATGCTTAAAGTCCAACAATCCCCCACATGAATGAGAATGGCTGTAACAAGAATGATCATAAATGGACGCTGTGTGATTTGCAAGTAAGGATTAATTGCATCTGGATAAATAGGTTTCCCTTTTGAACTTTCCGTAGTGAACATATGTCGGATATACTTGGTCAATCGGTAGATTTGATATCTTTGAACCGTCGTACTTTAGTGTATACCGAGACAACCATATGTCACACAACCAACCGTTAACCGTCTTTTGGTTCTCATTGTTGTGTTCGTTTCAGCCATGAACACCACCTGGTTTTATAAATGCGTAGAGAATTGGCCTTACAGAATTCTCATTGAAGCGGCTTCAATTCACACTTACATAGGTGATTCCTAAACGTGTAATCTTTTGGATTTACACCACTTCAAACTTAGGTAATCATTAAAGAACGTGTAAAGTTCTATCCTTGTTACTATACATTGTCTTCATCACTAGAAGGGAC
>ML350910.1:0-27760 GCA_005239505.1 Nicotiana paniculata
CATTTCCCATTCACCCATTTTAAGCATTAATATATCATTAATTACTTAAAATCCCAACAAGTTCTAAGTAAATAAATTAACACCGTTAGTTTAGAAAATGCATGAAGACTAAGGGTGTGTTTGGTACGAATGAAAATATTTTCTATGAAAAATATTTTCTTGGAAAATGAGTGATTTTATCATTTATTTTTCCTTGTTTGGCTGGTGAGTGAAAATCTTTTTCCGGAAAATATTTTTTAGTATTTGATTAGAGAGTAAAAAATATTTTTTTATGCTATTTTCATCAACCTCCATTCCCCCAAGTTTCCATGTTTCTTTGCCCCCTCCCCCCGCCCTCTTCCAAATACCCAACTTTAAAATTTATGCGCTATAATTAAAAAGAAAATACTTTTTTTTTGTTGAAAAAGAAAGTACTTTTTTACGACATGAAAATAAAATATTTATTTTTTGAAATAAAAGAAAATGTATTTTTTAAATCATGAAAAGAAAATACTTTTTTCCTTCGGAATATATTTTTAATAAAAGTACAACAACTTAAACATGAAACACATAATGAAGGTGGGTCTCGTTAACTATAAATAGAATTTTATAAATAATAAAATAAATAATTCAACTGCAATAGAACTACTAATCTTTGAGAATAAGGATATTGATTTTTATCTCATAATAATTTTTTTACTCTGCAAATGAACTTAATTAACATAGAATTAGTAGATATTTTTACTTCAAAAATATATAAATGATCAAAATGGTAAAATCTATAAAGTACCTAACATTTTAATATTAATTTTCCCTCCAATAATACTGATATTTACTATATCAAGATTTTGATCTTTAAAAGAATTATCCTTGACATACTTTTAAATTAAAACAACAAAAAAATCGTAATGAGATGAAGATATGAAAGTTCACGTAAATCCCCTGAAAGGAAGATAATTATAATTTCATCAAACTAAAAAAGTAGAATAAATGCAATTAAAATTAGAAAGAATTACAAGAAAATACACATGACTTCACACCATAATAAAAAGGGAAATTTTTGTTCCTATACCATATAGGAAACTATATTACCAAATATGTTCATAGTTTGCATATTACCCTTCATGCTAATAGTATTTCTATAAAATATAGATCATGCATTAAATAAGGAATCATTGTAGATGTAGGCTTCCTTATTTAGGCGCGCTAAAATTGGGGGATTAAATATTCTTCCAGATCTTCCAAACGCAAATCACGCACATTAATCTTCTTCGTCAATTTCGTTTCAAATTTAGCGTCTCTACATCAAACGCAATTATTCTTCTACAATTCAAAAACGAATTGATTATTCTTCTACAATTCACAAATCAAAAACGACTAAATTTTCTACAATTCTTTTACATCAAACGCAATTATGTCCAAATTTCAGTAATACAAAGCAAAGTAAAAGAGAGCGGCAATTCCACCATTGACATCCATTAAAAAGCTTTGAAGCTTTGAATTCAAATTTGGGTTTTCAAAAATCATTATTTGTTTTTGTTGCAAATAATTGGGAATATGGTTTGGAGTTTATATCTCAATTTTGAGGGGTTTTGGTGAAGATTAGACTTGGTTTTGGCTGAATTTCGGATTGAAACTCGAATAAGAAGAAGAAGAAGAAGACATATTGCAGAAATCGTAGATAAATTGTAGTTAAATTGTAGAAAATTTGTATTTTGTTATTTATTTATTTTTCTTTTATTCATTTAACTATTGTATGAAAGTTGAACAACATTGTATAAAAAATATATTTAAGTGGTATTATATTGTAGTATATAACTTAGTAGAAATAATATACGAAAATTGTAGATAATTTGTAGATAAGTTGTATAGTATATAATTAGTTGTATGAAAATTATTTTTAGTAAGTATAAATCAGATACAAAATATACAAAAGACATATTGTATAAATTTTGTATAAAATTTGTATGTAAGTTTTATGTTATTGTAGTTGTATTTCATTGGGTGGAAATAATGTGTGAAAGTTGTAGAAAATTATAGATAAGTTGTATTCCTCTATAACGGGAGATGTTGGCAGAGCAAGTAACTTAGTGTTCCAGACGAACATGCATGAAAATAAAGATAAATTTTGTTATGAACAGTTTGTAGATATTTTGTAGATAATTTGTAGAAACATTGAAATTCTGTATTTTTATATTAATGTTTCAAATGATATGTAGTTTTGTTGTAGATTAAATGTAGAAAACAAGCCATTGTGAGTCTTATTTGACTCATTCCTCACATTCAACATATTCTACAAATTCACGCCTCTTTAAATACAATACAACCATACTTTCTTGAATTTAAAGGTATAGCAATATATATAACTTAAAAAACATCTTCTCCTCTACACAAGTTAGCTCCAAAACAGACGAAATGGAATAACAAGCTCCCATCAAAAGTTTTAACACAAAAACACAAAAGCTAAAAAATAAATAAACAACAGTCTATAATTTTTCTACAATTTATCTACAGTTGCTGCAATATAATGTATGGGTTGGGTGTTGTTGAAAATAATCGGGAATATGGTTTGGAGTTTATATCTCAATTTTGAGGGGTTTTGGTAAAGATTAGACTTGGTTTTGACTGAATTTCAGATAGAAACTCGAAGAAGAAGAAGAAGAAGAAGAAGAAGAAGAAGAAAGAAGAAGAAGAAGAAGAAGAAGAAGAAGAAGAAGAAGAAGAAGAAGAAGAAGAAGAAGAAGAAGAAGAAGAAGATATATTGCAAAAATTGTAGATAAATTGTATATTATTTGTATTATGATTGTAGATGCTTTATTTTCTGTTTACACAAATAAAAAACAGCTAAAACTTCTACTAATCTTCTGAAAAAATACAATTATGTCAAAAATCTCAATTATGCTACAATTGAATGGGAATTAGGATATAAAAATTCAATGTACCCAGTTTGTAGATATTTTGTAGATAAATTATAAATTATTTGTATTCTAATTGTAGATGCTTTGTTTTCTGTTTTCAAAAATTAAAAACGACTAAAACTTCTACAAATCTTCTGCAAAAAATGTAATTATGTCGAAAGTCCCAATTAAACTACAATCGAATGAGAATTGAGATATTAAAATTTAATATACCCAGTTTATAGATATTTTGTAGATGAATTGTAGATTATTTGTACTCTGATTGTAGATGTATTGTTTTCTGTTTTTACAAATCCAAAACGACTAAAACTTCTACAAAATCTTCTGCAAAAAATGCAATTATGTTGAAAATACTAATTAAGCTACAATTGAATGGGAATTGGGATATTAAAATTCAATGTACCCAGTTTGAGAGAGTATATGCAGTAAAGCCTGGAATTATTTTAGGAAGAAATTTCAATCATCAAAAAATTTAATTATTAAATATAAGGAAGAAAATGATTAATAGTGGCTTGGGGAGGAAACACATACTACTAAAATGCCAAAATAGAGACAATTCGATAACTCTGCTAATAATACCAAACCAAACTAAAATATATTTCATGGTTGAGACGAAATCTTGCAAATTAAAGTCTCTGGTCAGCAACTTACATATGAAATAACAATTTAAATCTGCTTTGAACCAAAATAGTATTCTAACATCTACTAAAAACCCACGTTTGCAGTTCAACTAAAGGCCAAGATTTTAATAATCTACAGTCAATTACCAATACTTTAATAACAGTACATAAACGTGGGTGAGGGTGATAACTGAAATAATTTCTGAAACCTAATTTGGTGTCGTGTGATAATAAAAATTTGATTATAAAAAATGGGTCTCATCTCTGTATTTTTTAAGAAGAAGAAGGAATGGAGAAGAGGAAGAAAGGGGAGAGGAAAAACAGAGTTGGTCTTAGGAATTAGGGAGAGAGAGAAACATGGGATATATGGACACCTTTAATTAAGGAGTAAAAAATGTCCAATTAATTAGACCCTTAATTAAGTATGGCATAGAATTGGTAATTTGGTATACTAAGTGTAATTAAGTCAAACCTTAAACATTAAGGGTAATAAGGTATCCTATGTGGCGTAGGAATGTAAAAATGCCTAATAAAAAATGGCCCATATTTTTAAGGTTTACCCATCCTAGCCCATATTGTACATATTTTGAAAGCACTAGCAAATTCAAAATATGTGTTCTTACTGTCACACCTCCTTTTTCAACTACCACCGGGTAAGAGGGTAATAAGGGAGTTTTTCCACTTTAAGTGACATTATTAAATTTCTGGATTTATTTAATTCAGAGTCGCCACCCGAATTTTTACTGTGTTCCGGGACACCATTTATTTATTAGAAATCCCAAAACCGAGGAAATTTTTTGACTCTGTTTCAATTGTCTGCGAACCAGAAATTCGGGTAAGGAATTCTGTTAACCCGGGAGAAGGTGTTAGGCACTCCCGAATTCCGTGGTTCTAGCACGGTCGCTTAATGATTAAACTTGCCTAAATTGTTTAATTACTGCTCTTGTACCTATGTGCAGTTTTAATCTTTTTACCGATTTTATTATTCATTTGTATTTAAATAGTTATTTTGAGATGAGTCACGTATGCGTAAACCCGTAGAGTTTAAAATGTATCAAAAATCATGTCACGCGGACGTGTACACAATTCTCGACACTGAACTCATTTAAAAAATAAATAGGGTGCGCAAACGCATATTTTGTTTTGTTGTCAAAAGGAGACCGAAATTATGTCACGCGAACGTGTGCGCAATTCCGATAATTTTAAGAAGTTAGTTCCTAAAAGTGTCTCTACGAGTATTCATTTTAGTCTTTATATGTGTTACGTAAAACGTATACACAATTGGAGAAAAAGGTTTATTTGATCTTTTCCAAAGTTACGCGAACGTATACTTTGATGATTAATTTATTTTTCTAAGTCCGAGGCATTCAATATCTAAAAGGCTTTCGAGATTCACTACATCTAAATTAAAAAATCTCAAGACAAGTCATGTATTGGGCTATAGCCTAGTATAGCCCGATTTGTATCACTTTAGGCCATCCTAATTAGGTCATTTGGACATGATTCGAAATCAAATAGCTAAAAAAAAAAATTAAGAACAAACATGCTGACACATTTCGCATTTATATGGTAATAAATAAGGCAAATTTACAGTGAATTTTGTAGATGAAATACTCCTCATGCTAATTGACAATAGAAGAGAAAAGACTGGTTACAAATTGTTTAACATAGTTAATGGGTCTAACATTCCGGATCTCATTCTATCATGATAAATGTTCCAGACAAACAATTGATTTACAAATTCTAACATAGTCTAGTCTCTATTACATGCCAAAGATAAAGTTTAAAAAAAAAATACAGTTTTGTTCCTAAATACAAATTTTTCTAAAAAAAAAAAAGTAAAAGGGAATAGGATTAAAAACCACAGCTCCTGTGCAAGCTTCAGCAACCCTTAAAAATTCAAACCTGTATTTTGATGTTAATCTAAACTCCATAAATCCAAAGTTTTAATATCTGGACAGTAACAAACACAGACCTTTAAGCATTTTGTGAGGTGAACCTGACCATAAAAGAGGTCAGATTCATCCTTAATGATGCTTTATACCATATCGAGAGACAACACATATTTTTTTACATATTTTGTGGACAAGGTCAGATTCAGCTTCAATTATGCTAAACTAAATAGGAAGCCATCGATTGGTATTGTAGACTACTTAAACAAATTCAAACAAGCAATACACTCCAATATCCTATTCACATACAATCAGAGAAGTTCGAATATGACACATTCACATAACAATATAAGACACATCTAGAACAAAATATTATATACCTTTCAAAGGAAAAGGAGTTCAGTAAAGAATATGACCAAATAAAGGTCAAAAACAAGATGAACTTTAGGAGAAGGATTTCAGCAAAGAACAACACAGCAGCAGCAACCCCAGTCAGCAGGAAACAAATAGAAGATTCCCAGGAAAAACAACCAGCAATAACAGAAATTTTAGAGCTAGAAATACAGAATTTTTAGAGGATTTCATAAGCAAAAGCAAAAACAGAGCCAAATCAGATTTGGATCTTCATTTCTCTGTATTTTACTTCTTGTTTCAGATTTTGAGGAACAGTATTTTCGAAAATAAACTTGAGAGAATAAAATGAGTGAGTCCTATTTTTCAGTCCTCTCCAGCCCCCAAAAAAACAACCTCTGGAAAAAAAAGAGCCTCAGCAAAAGCCCTTTTTCCTCTCCTTTTTTTTCCTCCCCCTTTGTGGTAAAAGGTGTGTGTATTTATAGGGGTATATTTTTTATAGGATATGCTTGGCATATTTCTTATCCAATAAGCTGAAAAAATACAAATGCAGCAGTCAACCTTATCTTTAGGGACAGCTGTCCTCATTCTAGAAAATTCCAGCCTTTACAATTACTATTTTATCCAAAAAAAATCTGATTTCCTAATTCTAGAAGGTTCTTGGGTTGTTACACCCAAGATTCCTTCACCTAGGATTCCTAATATACCCCTTGAAGTCCCTGAAATTACCACTAGGTAACCAGGGTTAACTTGCTTGGTCTTGACTATTGACTCTAATTAATTAAACCTAGTTAGGTTCCTTAGTTTATTAAGGCTAATATGTATTATCAACTTAATCCTAGTTTAATTGACTTAATTAAGATTAATCGACTTGGTTCCTTAAACTTAGGTTAGATGATTTGTTTAGTTAATGAAACCTAAATTAATTATCTTAAGCAAGAAATTTCTTTTAAGGCTTAGTCAATTGTTTAAGAAACTAACCACCTAAGTTAGACTAGTTAAGCAAGTTTATTTTAGGAGGTCGTGACTAATTAGGGCAACCTTGAGCTACAAATTGAACTAAATTAATCCATGGCCATGCACTGGCTCAGATTAACTTAGTATTATTCCTAAAAGAGCTAGGACAGACGAATCGAAACATTACTGAAACAACCTAAAAGGAACGGTTGGCATGAGATTTGGTCTAAAAATGAAATCCAGAAGAGTTCCTAAACTGACTAGTCAAGATTCAAACAATGAAAACAATCGAACTAGGGCGCGGATTCAATACACGAGATAGAATTAATCGTACTCAATCAATTTAACACAACAAATAGTGAAGGACAACAAACAGATATGAATTTAGACATATTCATGATTATTTTTACAGAAATTAAACTAAGGGCCTGTTTGACATTATTGATCAGAAAGTACAAAACACATAGAAAAGGGGGAGGGGGATACCCGTTTGAGGACTTGGCCGGAAAATTTAAAGGTTGCTGGACTTGGGCCGGACTCCGGTAGGGTTTGAAAATGAATCAAACCCTCATGAATCGATTGCTCTAGTCAAGAGCAATCGACCCATGAAAGTCTGAGCCATTAATTGTCTTTGAATCGGCCGGGGAGTAATTTTGGGGTTTTCAGATTCTTAGATCTGAAATTGACGCAAATCGATTGGGTTTTTGGGGAAACTAGCAACGAGAGGTGATAGAGGAGATGATGGTGATCGCCTGGTTAAAAGTTGGGGTCGATTGGAGAAGCTCCGCCGTCGAAGGCGATTTCTGGCCGGCAGAGTTAACACGGGGTGAGAGAGACGAGAGAGAGAAGGGGTATAGAGGTGTTAGACTTTGGTGAAATGAGGGGTGGTGGTGGTGTGGTTAGGACATATATATACTTAGGGATTAGATAGTTCTCATTCGTTGGATCTGGAAAGATCAATGGCTGAGATTGACACTCTAAAAAATGGGGTCGTTTGGGTAGTGTATGGGGCAGGCCAAACCTCAGCATGTTGGGTGCTGAAGTCTTTTAAAAATGAACTAACTAACTTCAGCATGTTGGGTGTTGAAGTCTTACAAATGAACTAAATAACTTCAGCATATTGGGTGCTGAAGTTTTTACATTTGAACTAAATAACTTCCGCACTGCTGCTGATGTTTTGCAATAAACTAAATAACTTCAGCACTTCTGCTGAAGTTTTCACAAATGAATTGATAACTTTAGCACTTCTGCTGAAGTTTTCACAAATGAATTAATAATTTCAGCACTTCTGCTGAAGTTTTCACGAATGAACTAATAACTTCAGCACTTTTTGCTGAAGTTTTTACAAATGAATTAATAACTTAAGCACTTCTGCTGAAGTTTTCACACATGAACTAATAACTTCAGCACTTCTGCAGAAGTTTTTACACATGAACTAATAACTTCAGCATATTGGGTGCTGAAGTTTTTGCAATTGAACTAAATAACTTCAGCACTTCTGCTGAAGTTTTCACAAATGAACTAATAACTTCAGCACTTCTGCTGAAGTCCCCTCTTTTTTTTTCGGGTATTGGGTTGGGTCGTGTAGAGTTAGGGATTGGGCCTGGGTAATTCTAGCCCAGGCCCGAATTTTGCCTATTTTACATCTAGTTAATTAACTCTAATTATGTTAACACCCAATAAAAAATGTAGTAATTAATTCTAAACTCAATTTGCCTAATTATATTTATTTAAATGATAACCAAGATTACGTGCTTAATCATGTCATTTTAAACTATTTATGGATTTAAATGACGGATTATGGCTACACAATGTAAAAAATAAATTTGCAAATAGCATTAAAATCCAACAAAATTAGGAAATCAGTTAATTAATTGAGATTTTTGTAGGATTATACGATAGGTAAAAATCACGTGCTCACAGCTACCCCTCTTTGTTCGGAAACACGAAGAGTTTCTAGACAAAGACAAAGTGAGCAGCAATAAACGACTTTTACTTATTCATATGTTCCATTGTGAAGCGTTTTTGAAAAGTTTGACCGAACCCTACTTCAGAGGTTGCCTACATATCCTTGGCTATAGAGGAATCAGGTCAGTGTAGGTCTGGAAGTTTTGGTAGCTGGGACTACCGGGAAGCCGTGGTTTCACTGCGGTTGCTGTTGTTATTGCTGTTGATCTCCTTATTACACCCAAAGTAAACAAAACGAACGACTAACTAAACCTATCAATTTCTAGTTACAAGATTCCTATCTAAGACCTGGTATTGAGTCTTGATCTTCTGCCGACTCTGACCTGGATCTTGATGCTTGTTTAGCCGCAGGTATTGGTTTCATCTCTTCATTTTTCGGATCAAGGCAAGATATACCGAATGGATGACTTCAATCTCGTCCTGAATAGTCCATATCTTCTCCATGTCTGTACTTTTGAGTTAGGATTTCTCTTCTGTTCTGTTATTTTTGGATCGAAACTTCTTTTGGTTGTCCCGAGTCCAATGTCCTAAAAATGTTATCTGCATAATCAAGAGTGAACGAATGAAATTTTCTTCCCCAGTTTTTACTAGGAAATTTTCGTGAGTTATTGTAAGGAAAACTATACTACTTTATTATTTGAAATAATGAAAACGCCGGGAACAGTGTACCCGACGTTATTGTAGACTAGGGAGTGGATACGCTATGCCCATAGTAAAATCAACTAGGGGTTGAAGACCCTATGAAGAAAATCGACAGGTTATGTTGTCGTTGAGAGAAGATCACCGGGTTGTGACAGTGTCTGGGGGGAGGATCAACGGGTTATGTCGTTGTTAAGAAAGAGATCACTAGGTTATGCTAGTGCCTGGTAAGGTCAACAAGTTATATTGTTGCCCGAAGAAAAAGGTCACTGGGTTATGCCAATGTCAGAAGATGGTCAATAGGTTATGCTGTTGTCAGAAGAAATTATCAGGTTATGCCGATGTCTAGAGGGATCAACAGGTTATGTTGTTGCCGAAAAAGATCATTGGGTTATGCCCATGCCCAGAAATGATCAACAGGTTATGCTGCTGCCGGGGAAAAAGAAATCACTGGGTTATGCCAGGGTCCGGAGATAATCAACAGGTTATGTTGTTGTCGGAAAGATCACCAGGTTATGCCGATGTCTAAAAAGGTCAACAGGTTATGCTGTTGCCGGAAAAAGTAGATCACCGGGTTTCGCCAGTGTCTGGAAAGGTCAACAGGTTATGCTGTTGTCAGGAAAAGATTACTAGGTTATGCTGGTGTCTTGGAAAGGTCAACAGGTTATGTTGTTGCTTGGGGAAAAGGAGATTACTGGGTTATGCTAGTGTTAGGAAGCGATCAACATGTTATGATGTTGTCAGGAGAGATAACCAGGTTATGCCGGTGTCTACAAAGATCAATAGGTTATGCTGTTGCCGGAAAGATCATTGGGTTATGCCAACGTCAGAAACCGATCAACAGGTTATGTTGTTGCCGGAAAGATCATTGGGTTATGCCAACGTCAGAAACCGATCAACAGGTTATGTTGTTGCCGGGGAAAAGGTCATTAGGTTATGCTGGTGTCTTGGAAAGGTCAACATGTTATGTTGTTGCCTGGGAAAAGAGATCACTGGGTTATGCCAATGTCAGGAGATGATCAACATGTTATGCTGTTGTCAGAAAGATCACCAGGTTATGCCGGTGTCTGCTAGAGAGTGGGACCCTATGCTGGAAGAAATCATCGGGTTATGCAGGTATCAACTAGGGAGTGGGACCCTATGTTGGCATCAACTAAGGACTGGGATATCCTAGGTTGGCATCGAGTTATGTCGGCTTTAGGTTATGCTGGCATCAACTAGGGAATAGAGACCCTATGTTGGCATCAAACTAAGGAATGGAAAATCCTATGTTGGCATCGACTAGGGAGCATATACCCTATGTCGGGAAAATAATTCAATCAGGGAATGTATACCCTTAATTGGAATAGAAATCATCAATCAGGGAATGTATACCCTTAATTGGCATCGACTAGGGAGTGTATTCCCCCATGTCGGGAAAAGAAATCAACCAGGGAATGTATACCCTTGATTGGAAAAAGAAATCATCAACCAGGGGATGTATACCCTTGATTGGCATCGACTATGGGAGTGTATACCCTGCGTCGAGAAAAGAAATCATCAACCAGGGAATGTATACCCTTGATTGGCATCGACTATGGGAGTGCATACCCTGCGTCGGGAAAAGAAATCATCAACCATGGAATGTATACCCTTGATTGGCATCGACTATGGGAGTGTATACCCCCATGTCGGGAAAAGAAAGGATCAACTAGGGGTTGTGTACCCTATGCTGGGAAAAGAAATCATCGGCTAGGGGTTGTATACCCTATGCCGACATCAACTAGGGAGTGGATACCCTACGTTGGAAAAGAAAACATCAGCTAGGGGTTGTATACCCTATGCTGGCAAAGAAAACATCAGTTAGGGGTTGGATACCCTATGCTGGAAAAGACATCATCAGCTAGGGGTTGTATACCCTATGCCGAAAAAGAAAACATCAGTTAGGGGTTGTATACCCTATGCTGGAAAAGAAAACATCAGCTAGGGGTTGTATATCCTATGCTGGAAAAGGTGTGGCCAGGGTTTGGAGACCCTATACCACTTCAGATTTGGGCTGATTTCAATATTATTTCTTTTTTTTTTCTTTTTTTCTTTTTTTTTTTCATTTTATTTTGAGTAAATGCGGGAAAGGATTTTGGAGAAAACTTCCCTTTTTGAGTTGTTGCTGCAAAGCTGCTTCTAGCTCTTGCGCCCGTTCCTTTGGTTACACTTGCATTTGCAAGGTTGCTTTTAGTTACACCTGTTTCCTTCAAACAAAGAACAATTTGTTAGTTTGAAACTGTGGTAGGTTTTGCGGCTTGACTTTCAACAGCTTGATCTCGACCCCTTTGACAAAGATCTCAACCGCTTGCTTGCTTGCTAGGGATGGGGTTTTATTTCTAAACCCGGGGACCTTGACTTTCCAGATTTTACCATGGCGATCGGTCACGTGGAACCCAACATTTTATTTTGCCTTTGTAGGCCTTTCACTTGTTTTTCCTTTTGGATTTCCAGAGTAACGTGGGAAGTTTTGGCCCCTCAAATTATGCTGCGACGGTTAGTCGTGTGGGACTTAAACTTTCCAACTTTATTTCACCTTTATTGGCTTTTCATTTCTGACTTTTCTTCCAACTATAACTTTAGGGAAGTTGGAATATCTCAGCTTTTCAAACCGTGCCAAGATGGTTAGCCACGCGGAGCTCAACCTTTCAACTTCATTCGCCTTTATAGGCACTTCTATTTTATTTTCTCCTTTCAGGGTTTGAGTTTGAAACATCAGCCGCTACGGTCAGTCGAGATCGACTCGATGCTCCTGACAAGGCCTGGTGCCCTTGCATGTTGGCTTGTGTCAAACGAGGACCCTGTAAATCAGTTTTGCCATCTTTTCTTTGCCTTGCTTCAGAAACAGAGTCATACTGGAAGGGATTGAAATAAAAATAACAAAGAAGCGGAGGTGATGAATTTTGACGAAAAATATCCCTTTCGGGGGAAAAGAGAAGAAGGACTTATCTGTAGTGTATGCGGCCTTCAATGAACATGACATGCGTCTTGGACTAGATGCTTGATCTATATGAGCCATCTGACTCTCAGAAATTCGTCACGACTTTTTACCCCGAGGTCGAGAAACCTTGCCCCAGATCATGTAGATATCAGTGACCAATCCTCTTTTTCGATTAGTAGTGCCCTTTTCGGGTTTTCACCAACTAACCTCTCTCATTTTTCTTCTCACCATCGCCTTGTAGTGCTCTTTGCGAGTTTTCACTAACAAGACTCTCTCATTTTTAATTTCTTTGCTTACCGTCACCTCACGGTGCCCGTGTGAGTTTTCACCGATAAGACTCTCTCATTTTATTTCTCTCATTTGCTTGCACCAAACCGACACTGTATCCTCCAACTTTAGACATCTTTGCCAATTGATCGGAAGGACTTGAACAGGTTTTTTTTTGGTGAAAAGAATTTGTGTTGAATTACAACTTTGGAACCTCTTAGGAGACAGATTGCTGAATCTTAACACTTGCCCCAACTTAAACTCTTGGGGAAAATGTGGAATTTTATTTTGGTATGACTGAACCCCAGGGAGAGGCTGCCTACGTATCCTTTCAGAATCAAGTCAGAACGTAGTTCAGGGAAAGTTTTGTTTTTGTTTTAGTTTTTCTTTTGTTTTGATTTTTCTTTTGTTTTCATTTTTCTTTTTCTGTCTCTTTTTTTTTTTTTGATAACAACCTTCGGGTTCCAAAGAGGGTAATCAAAGAAAGAGTAACCAACTCAAAAGGGTTTACAAACTGGTAGTTTTTAGGGTAGCGTGAATGAAAGCCTTCGTCATTTCGATCATAAAAACTTTAAACATAATACCTTTTGACTGCGTCTGGATTGACGGCCATTTCAAGATCGTTTCCTTCGATTTCCCCTAAGTACAACGCTCCTTTTGGTAGAAACTTCCTTATGATGTAGAGACCTTTCCAATTCGGGGAAAATTTTCCTTTTGCTTCTTCATGGTGCGGGAGGATACGTCTTAAGACAACTTGTCCCACTTCGAAGTATCTGGGGCGCACTTTCTTGTTGTAGGCGCGGGCCATTCTTTGTTGGTACAACTGCCCGTGGCAAACTGCGGCCATCTTTTTCTCATCAATCAGAGTTAATTGTTCCAATCGGGTTTTGATCCATTCGTCATCCTCAATTTCTGCTTCGACGATGATCCGAAGGGAAAGAATTTCTACTTCTGCAGGGATCACGGCTTCAGTGCCGTAAACCAATAGGTAAGGCGTGGCCCCAACTGATGTTCGTACAGTTGTGCGATATCCTAATAATGCAAACGATAACTTCTCATGCCACTGTCTAGAACTTTGGATCATTTTTCTAAGGATTTTCTTGATATTTTTATTGGATGCTTCCACGGCACCATTAGCTTTGGGTCGGTAAGGGGTAGAATTGCAGTGTGTGATTTGGAACTGTTCACACACCTCCCTCATCAAGTTACAATTCAGATTCGCGGCATTGTCGGTAATGATAGTTTTTGGGATACCAAACCGACAAATAATGTTTGAATGCACGAAGTCCACCACTGCTTTCTTGGTGACGGCTTTAAAAGTGACTGCTTCGACCCATTTTGTGAAATAGTCTATGGCAACCAAAATAAATTTGTGTCCATTTGAATCCCTTGGTTCAATTGGCCCGATGACATCCATTACCCAGGCAACGAAAGGCCAAGGTGCCGATATGGGATGCAATTCTGAAGGTGGTGCATGAATAAGGTCACCGTGTATTTTACACTGATGACACTTCCGGACGAAGCGGAAACAATCTTTTTCCATGGTTATCCAGTAATACCCTGCTCGCAAAATCTTCTTTGCGAGGACGTACCCGTTAATGTGGGGGCCGCATACTCCTGAATGTACTTCGTTCATAACCTTTTCAGCTTCTTTGGCATCCACGCATCTTAACAAGTTCAGATCTGGGGTCCTTTTGCACAATACCCCTCCGCTTAAGAAGAAGTTGTTGGCGAGCCTTCTGATGGTTCTCTTTTGATCCGCGGTGGCCTGCTCCGGGTACTCTTTTGTTTTCAAGAATCTTTTAATACCATCATACCATGGTTGGACCTCGAACTCTATTTCGACCGTGTTACAATAACCATGTCTTTCTTTGATTTGAATTTCTAACGGGTCAATGTGAACATTGCATGGGGATGGAAGCATTGCAGCTAGGGTAGCCAGTGCATCGGCCAACTCATTGTGGCATCGAGGAATAAATCTGAACTCGACGGCTATGAATCGTTTGATAAGACCTTCCACATGATGTCTGTATGGAAGGAGCTTAACATCTCGAGTTTCTCATTCTCGCTGAACTTGCTTGATAATTAGATCAGAATCTCCCATGATTAGTAATTCTTCTACATCCATATCAATGGCCATGTTCATACCCATTATACAATCTTCATATTCAGTAGTATTGTTTGTACAAAAGAAACGAAGGCGGGTAGTGGCTGGATAATGTTGTCCCGCGGGCGAAATCAAGATTTCCCCAATTCCAACATTTTCGCATTGACTGCTCCATCGAAGAACATTTTCCAGGTATTAGTGTCTTCTGAGATTATTTCAACCGAATTGACTTCCTCATCCGGAAAATAAGTGCTCAAGGGTTGGTATTCATCATCAACCGGGTTCTCAGCTAAATGATCAGCTAAGGCTTGAGCTTTCATGGATGTGCGGGTGACATAGACAATGTCGAACTCCGTGAGCAGGATTTGCCATTTTGCCAACCTTCCTGTGGGCATTGGCTTTTGGAATATGTATTTCAAAGGATCCAACCTAGTTATGAGATATGTAGTATGAGCCAGCAAATAATGTCTGAGCTTTTGAGCGACCCAAGTTAGGGCGCAACAAGTTCTCTCCAGCAGAGTGTATTTGGCTTCATAGCTAGTGATTTTCTTGCTCAGATAGTAGATGGCTTGTTCTTTCTTCCCGGTAACATCGTGTTGCCCGAGGACACAACCTAAAGAACTTTCCACAATGGTAAGGTACAGGAAAAGAGGTCTTCCTGGTTCAGGCGGAACCAATACTGGTGGATTTGACAAATATTCCTTGATTTTGTCGAAAGCTCCCTAACATTCATCTGTCCATTTGATTGCCGCATCTTTCTTTAGAAGCTTGAATATTGGCTCACACATGGTTGTAAGTTGCGCAATAAACCGGCTGATGTAGTTCAACCTTCCTAACAAGCTCATGACCTCTTTCTTGGTCCTTGGAGGTGGTAGATCTCGGATGGACTTTATCTTGGTTGGATATAACTCAATGCCCCTGCGGCTGACTATAAACCCCAATAGTTTCCTTGAAGGAATGCCAAATGCACACTTAGCAGGGTTCAATTTCAAGTCATATTTGCGTAGCCGCTCGAAGAACTTCCTCAAGTCATGAACATGGCCTTCCTGTGTTCTGGATTTAATAATGACATCATCAACGTACACCTCGATTTCTTAGTGCATCATGTCATGGAAAATAGCAGTCATGGCCCGCATATAGGTAGCCCCGACATTTTTCAAACCGAACAGCATGACCCTGTAACAATAAGTTCCCCATGGTGTAGTGAAGGCCATATTTCTGGCGTCTTCCTCATCCATTAATACTTGATGATACCCGGTGAAACAATCCACAAACGCCTGTACCTCATGTTTGGCACAATTGTCGACAAGGATATGGATGTTTGGTAACGGGAAGTTGTCTTTGGGACTTGCTTTGTTCAAATCCCTGTAATCAACGCATACTCTGAGCTTCCCCTCCTTTTTTGGCACTGAGACTATATTGGCTAGCCATGTGGTGTATCTGACTACTCGGATTACACCGGCTTTTAATTGTTTAGTGACTTCTTACTTGATTTTGTCATTGATATCTGTTTTGAACTTTCTTTGCTTTTGTTGGACGGGTGGGCAATCGGATGAGTTGGCAACTTATGTACTACTAAATCAACACTTAGTACGGGCATATCGTTATAAAACCAGGCGAACACATCTTTGAATTCGAACAGGAGTTGGATCAATGCATTCTTAGTTTTCTCATCCGTGTGAATGCTTATTATGGTCGCTCGAACCTCTTCTGAATTACCCAAGTTAACTGGTTCAGTCTCATTTAGGTTTGGCTTAGTCTTATTCTCAAATTGTTCCAATTCTCTGTTTATTTCCCTAAAAGCCTCATCTTCATCATACTCTGGTTCTTGATTCATTATTTCGAGATTAGACAGCTTATTAAGATCAAGGCATGAAATCCGCAAGCATGTCATGTTATTTAAAGCCGCATTATTAGGACTGAAAAATAAGAAAAAATACAAAATCAGAAAGAATAATAGACGATGAAATTTTGATTTCATTGAATTGAATTGAAACTAGAAGGGTTTACATCGGAATTGAAAAGCAATAATTAAAAACACTTGAGTTACACTCTGAAATAACTCATAGTGCAGGAAAGATGGCAAAACTGAACTACCGGGACTCCAGCCTGACGGGGAATGGAGTAGCCTTCCAGTTCTGCAACTTAGTATTTGGGACCATATACTGCACCTCAGCGGTGCTCGATCCTTCCCCTAGCTTAACCATGTTGGCCTCATACAACATTTGTTTCATGGCCTCACATATATATTCAATTTCTTCGGCCGTAAATGCCTCTTCTTTTTCTTCGATATACTGTGGTTTGATGAAGGTCTTAATAATGTGTGGGACTGGATGATACAGGTCCCATCCATTGTTTTTGCGGGAGTTGGCCTATTGCACATCTTCATCGGTGGCTTGGAAACCTATGCCAAAGAATTTTTCAGCGGCGGGTAGAGAGATGGGATCAGTGATGCCTTGTAGGGATATCCCAAGCCCCTTTCCTGGTTTGTAACCATGTCTAATCATATCTGTGGCGACCATGATTGACGCTTTTGAAAGACAAGGTTGTGGGCATGGAGTGCCTTCTTCGTGTTGATCAGCAGGCACAATCTCAAAGACTTGGTACACAATATGTTCGCTTCCCTCTCTAGCCTCGAGGAAGGGGATGGAGGGGTCCCTGTATATGGACTGTTCATCTTCTCTGTGGACAACGATCTCCTGATTTTCATGGAAAAATTTGACCATTTGGTGGAGGGTAGACGGTACTGCCCCAGCAGCGTGAATCCACGGTCTCCCAAGCAAGAAGTTATAGGAAGTATCCATATCCAGGATTTGGAAAGTTATTGTGAAATCCACAGGGCCAATCGTCATAATTATGTCGATTTCACCAATGATGTACCTTTTGATACCGTCGAAGGCGCGGACACAAACATTATTCGGCCTGATTCTCTCAATGCAGATTCACATCCCTTGCAGTGTTGACAAAGGGCAAATTTCTACCCCTGATCCTCCGTCAAGCATAACTCTCTTTACATAATATCCTTCGCTTTTAACGGTCAGGTGTAATGCCTTGTTGTGAGCGGCTCCTTCGGGAGGCAGATCATCCTGACTGGAAGAGATTTTTTTTACCTCGAAGAAACGCTCAGCCATTTTTTCTAACTGCTCGACTGAGGTCACAGCTAGTACATACGCTTCATTCAGCGTTTTCAGGAGTATTTTTGGTGCTCATTTGAGCCAGCCAATAGAGACAGAAGTGAAACTTGATCAGGGGTTCTTCTGAGTTCTTCAATGGCGACATATTCCGGCATTTTCATTTTTTTGAAGAACTCCTCGGCTTCTTCAGCGGTGATAGGCTTTTTGAGAGGAAAACGTTTATGCTTAGCTTTGTTCAGCTCATCTGGGTTATGGTACTTCCCAGTGGGTTTTGCTTCGTTGACTTCCCCCTTGACTTCTTTTCCTTTATATGTCACCACTGTTTGATTATAATTCCATGGGACAGTAGTTGTATTTTTTATTGGAATTTGCGGTCGGCGGTTGATAATGAAAGGTTCATTCAGCTTTGGTGGGATAGCCGAGCTTTTCACAACATAGGCCCCTTTTGGTATATACATTTTTTGTAGCTCCAATCTCCTGGGAGGGCTCAAAACGAGTTGTCTGTTTCGCGGAGCTCTCGGTACATAAAGGATAGTTTCTTTAGCTGGTGTTGTATCTTTCTTTTCTTCCTTGGCCTAATATTTCTCCTGGCCAGAGGTCTTTGTCTCTTTTTCTTCCTTAGCCTTCTCTTTATCCTGGCCGGGGGGGTTTTGTTTTATTTTCTTCTTTGTCCGGTTTTTCCACTGTCTTTGCTTTCCTTTCTGTGTCCACAATGGCAATGATGGCTTTCAGCGCCGGGTCAAATTCTTTGTCTTCTTTGTCTTCTAATATCATTCCAATGACTGGCCCGTTGATGTGGACTAGAAATGGGTTGTTTGTGACATTGGGGACCTCCTCGTCTCTTAGCACAACCTTCTTTTGTTCAATCAGATTTTCTACTGCTTTCTTGAGGGTCCAACAGTCTTCAATATCATTCCCCTCCACTCCGGAATGATAGGCACAGTTGGTACCCTGTATGTATGATGGTGCTTGTGGATTTTGCCTGCTCGGAGGCACCGGCTGCAGAAGTCCCATCTGAACCAACTTTGGAAAAAGGCTTGAGTATGACTCGCCGATGGGGGTGAAGTTAGTTCTTCTTGGTGGCTCACGAGGGTAAGCATTGTAGGGATAATTGTTTTGAGGAGGGCGTGGATTATATGGAGCTGGGGGTGGATGGTTATTTCTAGGTGGTGGAGCTCTATTTTTGTTATACTTTTGCGGCCGGGGCTGCGGCTGAGCGTTCATCACTGCATAAGGAGGGGGAGTCATTGCATAAGCTGCTTCCTGATGAGGATAATAGTTTTGTGAAGTTGTGGAAAATGGGCCTGGATATTCCCGAGGTCGTCGGGAATTCGTAGGGCCCGAAGCCATCATGGCTCCCTCCTCTTTTTTCTTTCTGTTTTCCAGGCCTCCCGAGCTGCTTTGAATGTCTTGGGAGGTGGATCTCAAAGCAGATTGACTTAAAATACGGCCTGTCTTTAGGCCATTTTCGACCATCTCGCCAATTTTTATGGCCTCCGCGAACGGCTTGCCCATGGCGGACATCATATTCTGAAAATAATCGGCCTCTTGGGCCTGTAAGAAGATACTAATCATTTCATTTTCCTCCATGGGAGGTTTCACTCGGGATGCCTGTTCCCGCCATTTGATTGCGTACTCCCGGAAGCTTTCGAAAGCTTTCTTTTTTAGACTGGACAGAGAATTTCTGTCCGGAGCTATATCCACATTGTACTGGAACTGTCTTACGAATTCTCAGGCCAAATCATCCCATACATGCCAATGGGATATATCTTGATCGATGTACCATTCCGAGGCGATACCTGTAAGACTTTCCCCAAAATAAGCCATTAGTAGCTCCTCTTTGCCTCCCGCTCCTCTCAGTTGGTTGCAGTATCTTTAGATGAGCGATCGGGTCTCCATGCCCGTCATACTTTTTAAATTTTGGTGTCTTCAAACCCACAGGTAGATGCACGTGTGGGAACATGCATAGATCAGCGTATGACATGCTCTTTTGGCCACTTAGACCCTGGATGTTTTTCAAACTTTGTTCAAGGCTCTTCAGTTTTCGAGTTATTTCATCTTGTTCAATATTCTTCAAGAGTTTTTTCGGTTACGCGGGAGATTCAAATTGTGGGTACTGCGTGTAAGCATTAGGAGTGACTTGAGCGGCATCCATCCGGAACTGAGGAGCTACAAAAATAAAATTGGCCAGTTCAAAATTCTGTGGTGCCAGTGTAGGTTGTGCCATACCAGTAGCTGGCGGAGCAGTAAACACCACAGAGTGTAATCCGGAGGGTGGTGTCTGGGGGCGAGACTCAGAAGGAGTTCCAGAATAGTTTGAGACCATGGTCGGGAATCCAAATGGAACAAATGGGTTTGGCTTTGAAATGGGCACATTGGTGGTCCCTCCAGTTCTGGGAATTAGCTCAGGAAAACTAGGGATGGAGCTAGGTGGCTCTCTCCCGTTGGACCAAGCGTCCCACATCTCGATCATACGGCATCTTATCCTTCTGTTTTCTTCTGCTACTGTCGATTCTTCTTGGGGGATGACTGAGGTGGGGCCATCCGTTGGTTCAATAATGGACGTGTGACTTTCAGACGTCATTGCTACACTTCCTTTAGACCTTGTGAAATATGGATGTGTCGCCAGAATACCACCGCAAACCAACCACTGTTTAATAATAGTAACCTTTCACAGAGAAATCAAATTGGGTTAGCGGGAGATATTAACACATAGGAATCACACATTGGGATGCGATGCACCTAAGCAGTTATCGTTTTTCTAAAATGTTTGCAACGGCTGTGTGTTTCATCCCGACTTTAACATTATCTCTCTTTACTTTTTTTTCATTCTTTTCTTTTAGGATTATGATCGAATCCTATGGGGATTGCCTACGTATCATGACGCCGCATGAATCAGATCATCACGTAGTTCACGGAATAGATAAATATAAAGGCGATTTCATTTCACTATTAAAGATAATTCTTTTTCATTACAAGTGACTTTTGGGAATATTAAATAAACACGAAAGAAAAATAACAGACTCTAAACTTTAAAACAAGACAACTGAACAGTTTTAGAAAGCAATAAAAATACAGACTTAATAACTAGATATCAATAATAAAGGAGAGGCTCGGGTTGTCTTCTTGGTGCTGGTGGGGCATTGGCAGGCCTCTGCGCAATATCCTCCCGAAGTCGATCCAATTCGTCCATTAATTGATGGACAAAAGTCATCATGGTGGCGAAGAACACGGAAGTGGTCATACCCTCGCATTCGTGGCATTTTTGCACCACGTAGTCAGCTATTTCTGTAATTATGTGCCGTATGATCCCCTTCTCCCGAAGTAAGCACCCTACTTGATGTGACCGGGCTTCTAACACTTGGGTATTTGCATCATTCTGCTTTTTCAACTCTTGCACCGTTCCTTTTAACTGGCCAATCTCTGTACACCAATGCTCTCTTTCTGCTCTGAAGTCTTTGGTCTGTTGGACCATCTCGTTGCCCATAGCAAACAACTTTTCTTTCAAGATGGCCATTTCTTTACCATATTTTTGCCTTAATTGACGAGCATGTTCTTCTGTTCCTTTTGCTAGCTCCCTTTGGGCTTCTAGCATGTCTTTTTCAGCTTTTCTCAAATCGAAGGTATACTCGTGAACTTTTAGTCTCAGATTGTTAATGATCTTTTCATCTCTTTCACTCCTTACAGGTGTCTCCAAGGCTATTTTCAGATTCCGAATTTGAGCCCGAAGCGCCTCATTCTCTCGGTTCATTTGTCGTTTCTCGCTCTCGACTACCTCTTCTTGCAGTTGGTTATCAAACTCCATGTTTCTTAACTTCTCTTTCAAAGCATGGATAGTGGCTTGATATTCTCTTTCTTTTTCGCCCCAAGCTAGTCTTTATTGCATCTTATCATCAAAAGCTTGCACATGAGGCCTTTTGGAGGGCCTTTCTGGCTCGGGTTCCGGTTCTTCAACAATGCAATCCCTTTTCTGAAACCATGCCACGTATCCGGGGTCCGCTTCCCTTCTATCCAGGTCGGGAACCTGGGTATCCTCTTTCATGTATCGGCACCCATTCCAACTTTGTTGAATTAAGGCCTCAGGTAAGGGAGCCTCGGGGTGTAGCTCAATAACCTGGATGCTCAAATCCTCCTCTTCAGGTATCACTTGATAACGGTCCAATTGTTTCAGAACTCATTGGGGTGCATATGGTTGGACACTCTTGAGACCCATCAGCAGTAAATGATTCCTAGTAGCGGACATGAGTATGACTTCTTTGAGAGGGAGCCATACAAAAGTCCATTCTATTTGGCTTGCTCGTAAAGACCTTAGATGATTGATCCAAGCCTTGACTCCTTCTGGAACGGGGTAATATTTCACTCTCTCCTCATAACCCTCAATGAAGTTGGCTTTCTCAATACCATAGCTCATGAATTTTGGATGGTGACGAAGATGTTCAATCATCCACATCTGGAGAATGATGTTGAAACCTTCAAAGAATGTTTTTCCTGACGCATTCAGTCAAAGCCCGAAAAATGTCAGATAATATGAGTGGAGCCAGGGTATGATCTTTCTTTTCGGTCAAGACCTGGGCAATTTTGGCCACCCGAACATCAATAGACCCTTCAGCATTAGGAAAGATCACAACACCCAGAAATGCTACGATGAAGGCAAGCCGGCGATGGATTATCCAAGTATCTTTATCCTGTTTGTTAGTCAAGCCTTTCTCATGTACTTCAAATCCGTCTGAGAAACCGTATCTGGAGTATAATAAGTAGAATGAATAATACCCATCGGATACTCGGCCTATTCTGAGTTGCCGGCTAATGTAAAGGACCTCAAAGAAATGGCGTACTGACATAGGTCTTGGAAAGATAATTTTTTGATTCCTTAAGCTTCGACCAGAACCCGCATATCCGGCGACCTCTTCTAAGGCTGGGGTGAGCTCAAAATCTAAAAAGCGGAAAACGTTATGGGCCGGATCCCAAAAAGTTACCAAAGCTTTAATCAAGTCATTTTGGGGTTTGATTTTCATAAGATCAACGAGAGATCCCAACTGTTTAGTGACCCATTCTTTGCCATCTTTATCCAAATCATGCCACCACATCTGGAGTTGTATGGGAGCCTCTTCTATGGTGTTCAGCTTTGGAGTTTGGATAGTTTTCATCTTGCATGTGTGAGCAAACAGGATTAGGATTACCTCCGATTTTGACACAAAAGACCCAATTTTAATTTTTAAAAGACAAATTTAACCAAAGTGGTCATTTTTGCAAAGAATGTCTCCTTCTTACTTTGAGCAAAGTTTTGAGGCCAAACCTGGTACTTTAAAAAATGACCGACAAATTCATTCTTTAACGAAAACAGCCCTTCGACAATGCAAAATGTTCTAAGGCTTATTTTGGCGAGAATGACACAAGACTTTAACCGAAGCTTGGTCGGTATTTGGAATGACAGACATTTTTTGAAAAGTGGGGTCGGCACCGATGAGGCTTGCCTACGTATCTCACATCCGGTGAGAATCGGACTCACGTAGTTCGGTCAGTTTTGACATAACGAAAGAAAAATGTTTTTGATTTATTTAGAAATTTTCTTCTCGATTTGGCTCATTTGCAACTATTTTGAAACTCTATTTCTCCCTATTTTCAATTATTTTGATTCCTTCTTTTTTCGGAAAATTTTTGACAGAGTTCCGAGGTACTTTTCAAATATCAGGTTTTCCAAAATCGGATAAATTATGTCTTACCCCACTCTTGGTTTTTCTGTTATTTTCTTTCTTTATTTAGCCGGTCAACAAACAAACCGAGACAAATAATGCACGTAATCAAATAGGGTGCATCAGAATAGTCTTTTTTATTCTGGGTACACCTGTCCTAGACGGACCCAACCCCTGTGTTGAGTCCCCTAAGTCAAAAATGCACGTAATGCAGATAATCGTTCTTACGAGGGATCCGACATGAGGTTTTGTCATTCTAAGGTTAAACTTGGGGTTTTTGTTCTAGACCTTGGCTACCCGAGCGGACAACTCGAGTCGGGATGGGAGCGACGTACCGGTAGCACGAAAGGCTATCCGGCCTAGTGGCTAGTCCATCCCCATATTTCTTACTTGGTATGACCTCTAACAGAAAGGCAGGCCACGCGAACGTGTGCACCAATTTTAAAAGACTCAGAAGGAAGGCGTAAGAAGACAATTTAAATACAGTTCAAATAAATATCAAAGAGGTAAATAAGTAACATTTAACACATTTGAGCGCATAAAACACAATAATATCACAATTTAACAAAGCCAAGTAACATCACATAAAAAGCTCGAATTCTTGAACCCTGAACCAGAGATTCTGGGTTCAATCCCCAGTAGAGTCGTCAGAGCTGTCACACCTCCTTTTTCAACTACCCCCGGATAAGAGGGTAATAAGGGAGTTTTTCCACTTTAAGTGATATTATTCGATTTTTGGGATTTATTTAATTCAGAGTCGCCACCCGGATTTTTACGGTGTTCCGGGAAACCATTTATTTATTAGAAATCCCAAAACTGAGGAAATTTTTGACTCTGTTTAAATTTTCTGCTAACCAAAAATTCGGATAAGGAATTCTGTTAACCCGGGAGAAGGTGTTAGGCACTCCCGAATTCCGTGGTTCTAGCACGGTCGCTTAATGATTAAACTTGGCCTAAATTGTTTAATTACTGCTCTTGTACCTATGTGCATTTTTAATCTTTTTACAGATTTTATTATTCATTTGTATTTAAATAGTTATTTTGAGACGAGTCACGTATGTGTAAACCCGTGGAGTTTAAAATGTATCGAAAGTCATTTCACGCGGACGTGTACACAATTCTCGACACTGAACTCATTTAACAGATAAATAGGGTGCGCAAACGCATATTTTGTTTTGTTGTCAAAAAGAGACTGAAATTATGTCACGCGAACGTGTACGCAATTCCGATAATTTTAAGAAGTTCGTTCCTAAAATTGTCTCTACGAGTATTCATTTTAGTCTTTATTTGTGTTACGTAAAACGTATACACAATTGGAGAAAAATGTTTATTTGATCTTATCCAAAGTTACGCGAATGTATACTTTGATGATTAATTTATTTTTCTAAGTCAGAGGCATTCAATATCTAGAAGGCTTTCGAGATTCACAACATCTAAATTAAAAAATCTCAAGACAAGTCATGTGTTGGGCTATAGCCTAGTATAACCCGATTTGTATCACTTTAGGCCATCCTAATTAGGTCATTTGAACATGATTCGAAATCAAATAGCTAAAAAAAAGTAATTAAGAACAAACATACTGACACATTTCGCATTTATATGGTAATAAATAAGGCAAATTTACAGTGAATTTTGTAGATGAAATACTTCTCATGCTAATTGACAATAGAAGAGAAAAGACTGGTTACAAATTGTTTAACACAGTTAATGGGTCTAATATTCCGGATCCCATAATTGTCATGATAAACGTTCCAGACAAACAACTGATTTACAAATTCTAACATAGTCCAGTCTCTATTACATGACAAAGATAAAGTTAAAAAAAATACAGTTTTGTTCCTAAATACAAGTTTTTCTAAAAGAAAAAAAGTAAAAGGGAATAGGATTAAAAACCACAGCTCTTGTGCAAGCTTCAGCAGTCCTTAAAAATTCAAACCTGCATTTTGATGTTAATCTAAACTCCATAAATCCAAAGTTTTAATATCTGGACAGTAACAAACACAGACCTTTAGGCATTTTGTGAGGTGAACCTGACCATAAAAGAGGTCAAATTCATCCTTAATTGCTCTATATCATATCGAGAGACAACATATTTTTTTGCATTTTTTGTGGACTGAATCTGACCATAATGAAGGTCAGGTTCAGCTTCAATTATGCTAAACTAAACAGGAAACCATCGATTGGTATTGTAGACTACTTAAACAAATTCAAACAAGCAATACACTCCAATCTCCTATTCACATACAATCAGAGAAATTCGAATATGACACATTCACATAACAATATAAGACACATTTTCAGATCTGAAAGTTTTATTTCTAGAACAAAAGATTACATACCTTTCAAAGGAAAATGAGTTCAGTAAAGAATATGACCAAATAAAGGTCATAAACAAGATGAACTTTAGGAGAAGGATTTCAGCAAAGAACAACACAGCAGCAGCAACCTCAGTCAGCAGGAAACAAACAGAAGATTCCCAGGAAAAACAACCAGCAATAACAGGAATTTTAGAGCTAGAAATACAGAATTTTTAGAGGATTTCGTAAGCAAAAGCAAAAATAGAGCCAAATCAGATTTGGATCTTCATTTCTCTGTATTTTACTTCTTGTTTCAGATTTTGAGGAACAATATTTTCGAAAATAAACTTGAGAGAATAAAATGAGTGAGTCCTATTTTTCAGTCCTCTCCAGCCTCCCAAAAAATATCCTCAGAAAAAGAGAGCCTGAGAAAAAGCCCTTTTTCCTCTCCCTTTTTTTCCCTCCCCCTTTGTGGTAAAAGGTGTGTGTATTTATAGGGGTATATTTTTGATAGGATATGCTTGGAATATTCCTTATCCAATAAGCTGAAAAAATACAAATGCAGATGTCAACCTTATCTTTAGGGACAACTACCCTCATTCTAGAAAATTCCAGCATTTACAATTACTATTTTATCCCAAAAAAATCTGATTTCCTAGTTCTAGAAGGTTCTTGGGTTGTTACACCCAAGATTCCTTCACCTAGGATTCCTAATATACCCCTTGAAATCCCTGAAATTACCACTAGGTAACCAAGGTTAACTTGCTTGGGCTTGACTATTGACTCTAATTAATTAAACCTAGTTAGGTTCCTTAGTTGATTAAGGCTAATATGTATTATCAACTTAATCCTAGTTTAATTGACTTAATTAAGATTAATTGACTTGGTTCCTTAAACTTAGGTTAGATGATTTGTTCAGTTAATGAAACTTAAATTAATTATCTTAAGCAAGAAATTTCTTTTAAGACTTAGTCAATTGTTTAAGAAACTAACCACCTAAGTTAGACTAGTTAAGCAAGTGTATTTTAGGAGGTCGTGACTAATTAGGNACAACCTAAAAGGAATGGTTGGCATGACATTTGTTCTAAAAATGAAATCCAGAAGAGTTCCTAAACTGACTATTCAAGATTCAAACAATGAAAACAATCGAACTAGGGCGCGGATTCAATACACGAGATATAATTAATCATACTCAATCGATTTAACACAACAAATAGTGAAGGACAACAAACATATATGAATTTAGACATATTCATGATGATTTTTACAGAAATTAAACTAACGGCCTATTTGACATCATTGATCAGAAAGTACGAAACACATAAAAAGGGGGGAGGGGGTACCCGTTTGAGGACTTGGCCGGAAAAAGTGAAGGTTGCTGGACTTTGGCCGGACTCCGGTAGGGTTTGAAAATGAATCAAACCCTCATGAATCGATTTCTCTAGTCAAGAGCAATCGACCCATGAAGGTCTGAGCCATTAATTGTCTTTGAATCGGCCGGGGAGTAATTTTGGGGTTTTCGGATTCTTAGATCTGAAATTGACGCAAATCGATTGGGTTTTTAGGGAAACTTGCAACGGGAGCTGATAGAGGAGACGATGGTGATCGCCTAGTTAAAAGTTGGGGTCGATTGGAGAAGCTCCGCCGCCAAAGGCGATTTTCGGCCGGCGGAGTTAACACGGGGTGAGAGAGACGAGAGAGAGAAGGGGTATGGGGGTGTTAGACATGGTGAAATGAGGGGTGTGGGGGTGTGGTTAGGACATATATATACTTAGGGATTGGATAGTTCTCAGCCGTTGGATCTGGAAAGATCAACGACTGAGATTGAGACTCTAAAAAACGGGGTAGTTTGGGTAGTGTATCGGGCAGGCCAAACTTCAGCATATTGGGTGCTGAAGTCTTTTAAAAATGAGCTAACTAACTTCAGCATGTTGGGTGTTGAAGTCTTACAAATGAACTAAATAACTTCAGCATAT
>ML350911.1:0-70859 GCA_005239505.1 Nicotiana paniculata
TATTCAGGAGATAGTTCGGCTGCATGGTGTGCCTATTTCCATCATATCAGACAGAGGTCCTCAATTTACTTTGCATTTTTGGAGAGACGTACAGAGTGAGTTGGGGACCCGCATAGAGCTCAGCACCGCATTTCATGCACTGACCGACGGGCAGTCAGAGCAGATAGTTCAGATATTGGAGGACATGCTCAAAGCATGTGTGATTACCTTTGGAGGACAGAGGGACCGATTCTTGCCTTTGGCCGAGTTCTCTTACAACAACAGTTACCAGTCCAACATCAAAATGGTTCCATTCGAGGCTTTATATGGTCGGCGATGTCGTTCTGCCATTGGGTGGTTTGAGCCCGGCGAGGCTAGGTTGTATGGTACTGATTTGGTGAAGGATACTTGGGAAAAGGTAAAGTTGATTCAGGATCAAATTTGCACAGCACAGTCCCGACAGAAGAGTTATGCGGATCAGAAGCCGGGCGCACACGCTTGACTGATAGTTCGAGACTACACGGTGAGCTGCCCTTCCGAGCCATTCAGCAGCAATTAGAATTCGTCTTTTGATTATTTTCTGTCTATTCTATTTCAGATAGTAGAGTAGAAGTCTTTTGTATATTCTTCTAGTAGCCCACATACTTCTGTCACGACCCAAATCCGCTAGTCGTGATGGCACCTAACCCAACCCGCTAGGTAAGCCTTTCCCAAGGGCTGGTAGTACAAATCATGAGCTTCTAAGCATAGAGTTTACAAAGCGGAGATGAAATAAATACATAGTCTGTTTGAGAAGTACATAAGCAAAGATTTGTAATTTCTACGACTACCATGAACAAGAGGCAACTACAACAAGAACGCAGGTACATCTTCAAATCCGGCAACCATAAAGCACAACAACAACAATAGCCAACATCTGCATGCAATGTGCAAAAGTGTAGTATCAGTACAACCGACCCCATGTACTAAGTAAGTAACAATCCTAACCTTAGGTTGAAAGTAGTGACGAGCTGGAACATAGGTCGGGTCCAACATCGATAAAACCATATGCATACTCTCAAAGTATCAATTCACTCAATCCTCCCAGTCACTCAGTCCTCACAGTTACTCAGTCCTCATAGTCACTCAGTCCTCCCAATCACTCATCACTCAGCACTCATACTCAGTAGGTACCTGCGCTCACTGGGGGTGTGTATAGACTCCGGAGGGGCTCCTTCAGCCCAAGAGCTATAACAAGCCAATCGTTGCATAAATCAGTAAAACATGGTGTGGCATGCAGCCCGATCCCACAAACATCCTCACCATTAGGCCCTCGGTCTCACTCAATCATCAATCTCTCCAGTCTCTCGGGCTGTCAATATCATGAAACTAGCCCGACAATAATGATATGATGTATCAATAAATAACAACTGAGACTGAGATATGATATGAATGCATTGATATGACTGAGTAAAAACATATTAGTAAAATCAGTGAGATAACAGTAAGAAATGACCACTATGGGTCCCAACAGTAACGGCATAAAGCCTAACATGATATCTAGCATGATTGACAGGTCAATTACTTTATCACATGGTGACAACACAAATAACAACAAGATAAGGCCACTATACAGTGCCATGGAAACAATGGAGTCACAATTCACAGGGTGCACGCCCACACGCCCGTCACCTAGCATGTGCATCACCTCAATACCAATCATATAACATGTAATTCGGGGTTGCATACCCTCAGCACTAAGTTTAAAAGAGTTACTTACCTCGAACGAGCCAATGCCAATGTCGAGCAAGCCAAGCGATGCTCCATAGATGCCATCACATGCGTTCCAACCTCCGAACGGCTCGAAACTAACCAAAACAACTCAAATAATCAAACAAGGCTAAAGGAACCAATTCCAATCAGAAAGATCAATCTTGAATCAAAAACTCGAAATCGGCCGAAAAGCCCAACCCGGACCTGCACCTCTGAACTCTACAAAACTCGCAAAAACTGACAACCCTTTCGATTATGAGTCCAACCATGCTAATTTCACTCATTTCCGAATCCAATTCGATGTATAAAACTCTAAAATTCATATTATGGAACTTTATCCAAAACACCCAATTGCCAAAAATGAAGATAGATTCATGAAATGTAATCAAAACCGAGTAGAGAACACTTACCCCAATCCTTGTGATGAAATTTGCTCCAAAAATCACCTCAATCTGATTACCACATCTCAAAATATGAAAAAAGACCAAAACCCTCAATTTTATATCCTTTGCGCAGTGCTTCCGCACCTGCGACACAATAGCCGCTTCTGTGACATAACCCCCGCTTCTGCGGAATCAATCGAGGACTCGACCCTCGCACCTGCTGACATCATACCCGCTTCTGCGACCTCGCAGGTGCGAGCCATCATCCGCACCTGCAAAATATCTTGCCCCTGCGCTCCTTCGCCCCGCACCTGCGCATCCGCATATGTGCCCAAGCCTCCGCTTCTTGCGGTATTCCTCACCCAGCACCATTTTCGCTCCTGCGATCCGTTCTTTGCTTCTTCGGCCCCCGCACCTGCGCAAACCAACCGCAGGTGCGGTCACACCAGAACCAACAACTACCAGCCTTAGCCAATATCTCAAAAATACTCCAAACCAGTCCCGAAACTCACCCGAGCCCCTCAAGACCCCGATCGAACATCCCAACAAGTCACACAACATAATACAAACCTACTCGAGGCTTCAAAACACACATAAAAACATCTAAACGACGAATCACACCTCAAATCAAAATCTATGAACTTTGAACTTCCCATTTCCAAAATTCATGCTGAAACATATCAAATCATCTCGGAATGAACCCAAAATTTGCAAGCAAGTCCCAAATGAAATGACGAAGCTATTCCGATTCCCAGAACCACAATCTGAATCCAATATCCTCAAAGTCAACTTTTGGTCAAACTTATGAACTTCCAAACCTTCAAATTTTCATTTTTTTGCCAACTTATGTCGAAACCTTCTAGAAACATTCAAATGCAAGTACAAAATTTCCATTCAGACTTAACAGAACCGTCAAAACTCCATTCTAGTGTCAAATTATTGAAAAGTCAAACTTGGTCAACTCTTTCAACATAAAGCTTCAACAATGAACTCATTTTTCCAAATCGATTCTGAATAACCAGAAACCCAAAACCGACGATTCACATAAGTTATAATACATCATACGGAGCTATTCATGCCCTCAAAATACCGAGCAAAGTGCAAATGCTCAAAACGACCGGTCGGGTCGTTACATCCTCCCCCACTTAAACATACGTTTGTCCTCGAACGTGCCAAGATTTGTTGTTCAAAACCGTCAAACCGCCACATAACCTTACCATGCAATACCTGGGGGTGGTCCAACATCAACCTATCCCACATAGGTCTGATAATGCAATATAACTGAAATTTCTCAATTCAACCTAGCCCACAAGACTTAGAATCCAATTCTTCCAACATCCGTAATTTATTATAAGATTTGAATCTCGCAACCTACACGATGTATAAGTCTGAACAAACTGTATCAAGCCATAACCATAATCCAAGACATAATCACATGTTATACCTCATCACTCGAATACTCATAGTAATAATCTCCGATCACAGTAACTACTCAGAACAACCCAATGCCGGTAATAAACCTCATATCTAACCAAATCTCACTCTAAAGCCTTCGTACACTGCCGATAATGAAAGAACACGTGGAAACTCGTAACCATTCCTCAATCAACAAGTTGTGGAGCTCCGTCTCCTTCAACAAGAACTATAGCCAATTCCCATGCCGACTTCCGATATTATCCTTCCAGATATACCGCAATCAAATCCGATAGCACCCCTCCTAGATCCGACAACTTCATCTTATCGAATACCAACTAACCTACTGACACACAACACTAATACTACTCGGATCCACAACCGTGCAATCCATGCACCAATAAGCAACAATCCAATTGTATTCAGTCACGAAAATGAACCAATCAAGAGAAACGTCTTGCAACTCAACGGGTACCATTACCCAAAAAAGCTAAGAACCCATCACACACCGTAGAACCATCAACCGACTCTAATACAAAAGTTCATACCTCAATATAACTCCGTTTCAATGCGCGACTCCAGCCAGACGCTGGTCCATATCATATACCCAAGCCACCTTGCTCAGAATCGATAACCACACGAAATTTGACATCTAGTACCCAAAGTGCATTACCATAACCACGGAGAATCAGGCGATACAATTCCACACAAAACCCGAAAGAACACAACCAATACGCCCTCAATCATGCAACACCAAATTACTCATCTTGCTCAAATTTCTGTATAAGACCACAATAGAGCCGCACATGTGTGCCTAAAACCAATGAATCACAACTCCCGTAGCATAGAAGAGTAACTCACAGAAATTTCAGACCACGAATAAGCTCAACAACAACCGAATGGAACATCCCTCAATAGTAGCATTATGGAGCCAACCAATCCGACTAGGTGTAGACTACACATCCTAATTGGGCCTACCTATGGACCCCAATTCAACTCTAGTCATCCATAAATCGATAAATAACTCTCCAAAAGTCCACAATGGCTGAATCATAACACATACTATCATCTGGCGAGCTTCGGCCACAACTTCACAGTCAATAACCATGAAATAATCTACCCATGAGAACTCTCAGTCTCCAAATCCATAGAGCATACAAATCACCATATCTGATCCCAACTCCACCGCCCGAATATCTAACATATCTCTTATACACGATCATCCCGCGAGGAATAGTTTTAAAATTCTTCCGTGCCACATAGCAAAATTTGAATATCACCAGTCAATCAACTAGGAGAGTACCGCAATACCAATGAAATATCCGTAAATCAAACCACATTACCCCTTCTGAAATGTACACTCTCATCAAGCCATACCAAATAGTAATGTCATTTACCTAGTCATCTGAAGCCGTCCATGCTGCCTAAGGACGCATGATCTTCCCTTCAAAACTGAACCGTGACCTTACACATACAAATCTCAATCCTACACAACACACCGCATATACCATGCCATCATATGAAAAATACGAGAACTCCACAATCCATACCCGTAGTAAAAAACAACTACATACTCAATTAGTGAAGAACTTTCCATTTGATAATCCAGGAGAAAATCACCATACACCACATGCTCCTGACGCCAGTAGGAAATATACTCCCCGAATCGTGGTAGAAACAATTGATATCTCTTCGAAACCCATTTGCACATGATTAAGCCATCATAACTAAATCTCTCTAACTCAACCAAGACACGCTGGTCACCAAAAACCCAAGAGCATTGCCAAGAAACACCTGTAGAAACCTACCACATCAGAAGCACCCAATGAGCCGATCATATCCTTTACCATGCCGATCCAACCTACTACCAAGCTGTCCTATTCCTCTGAGTTCCTTCTGAATTACCTTCAAATTGATACTTCTCCTCGCCATAATACCAAAATCCTCAACCAAGACTCACCATACGAGACCCTAGCATAAAACCACACCGCCTTAAGTCTAATAAGACGCTAAATTCTCTCTTAAGCACCCCAACCACATCCGAGATGCCCACTCCGAAGAGACCTTCTGTGAATTTAAAGCTGTTCATTTTACCTTCCTGATACTGAATGTAGAATCCAGAATGATATAGAAATACTGCGAGTCCCGACACCCATCCAATGAAAATCTTTAGTTAAACTGATCAAATAGACCGAACGACCTGTGCGCCATTTGCACACCAACACCCTAAGAAGTAATCCACACTTCTAAGCAACCAAGTGAATACCTACTCCATGCACACTACATCCGTTACGCATAGAAACTCAATTATTCCATGTTCCCCATATCCTCATAAATAATAACACAACCCGTATCTTGAAATTTCTTATCTCACCCTCCGTAGAACATAACTTATTCACAAGTATGCCTCATACCAAAACCAATACAACACATAGTCGTGCAATCAACTTAGCAATAGCAGACTCCCCCATTTGGCTCAAAGACATAGATCAAAACACACAAAAACTCATGATGCCCGTACTATATCACTGCCAGAATACTGCAGTGAGATTCCACTAAATTCTCCATAAGCTCATGAAACACAACCATCTAATTCTCAAATCATATGGAAATCGCATTCGCCCTTGTAATAGTCAAGCTATCTCTCATAAGCGATCCAGACTTAAATTGAAACACATATAATTCACTGGTAAAAGAGAACTCAATACAAAAAAACATAGGGATTCCACAAACCTCAGGACACCCCGCATGAGATAACCCATCTGCTTTGCCTCAAACTGAGATCTCTCTATTCCCTTCCACAGTCATAACTATTACACAATCACTTAACCCTCCTGAGTCTGAACTCATATCACGGCATTGAAAACTTACTTCACTCTACAAGTAAACAACATGAAAGATCCTTCAACACGCCCATAACTCGAGACTATACATCGAATAAAGACAAAAATCAAACACCCAATAGCCCCTTCTACACCTCAAGCAAACCATTCTCATCATGTTCAAAACATATGAACACATATCGTATTCACATCATACTCATCACATAGCCAACCAGCCATAAATCCTACTACTAGGGACACTACCGGACATATAAATCCAAAAACACGTGTTCACATAATCAGCACCTCTGTGCTCAAGCTACAGTCAAAACCCAGCCTCAAGTCCTCCAGACTGGACCATCACCAACACACAAAAATCACATCTCACATCTCATCAGGGAATTATAAGTCGTCGATGCATAGCTGATACCGAGCGCTCAAGTGCATGGAAGGAATTCAAAGAGTTACGCTTCAAGATGAATCAATGTCGCAAGATAAGGGAAAAAGTTGGGAAGTATATCCTAAATGTCCTGTTTCCCCTCGAAGATAGGTATGGACGTCATCATACCGATCCATAAGATTCTACTAGACACTTGCTCATGACTTGTAGAACCTATGAACCTAGATGTCATGTACCAATCTGTCATGACCCAAATTCGCTAGTCGTGATGGCACCTAACCCAACCCGCTAGGTAAGATAACTAATAACTGCCCAATTCCAATAATAGTAATAAGCCAATCAAACAAAGGAATTATCTAAATCTTAAACCTTTCCCAAGGACTGGTAGTACAAATCATGAGCTTCTAAGAATAGAGTTTATAAAGCGGAAATGAAATAAATACATAGTCTGTTTGAAAAGTACATACACAGAGCTTTATAATTTCTACGGCTACCATGAACAAGAGGCAGCTACAACAGGAATGCATGTACATCTTCAAATCCGACAACCATCGAGAACAACAAAAACAACAGCCAACATCTGCATGCAATGTGCAGAAGTGTAGTATCAGTACAACCGACCACATTTACTGAGTAAGTAACAAACCTAACCTTAGGTTGAAAGTAGTGACGAGATGGAATATAGGCCGGGTCCAACACCGATAACCAATAGTAGTTTGTGATAATGTAAAGCAATTAAATAAAGAAGTAGCTTAGATATAAAATGCTCAGCCTTTTCATAGTTTCCAAAAATAGTTTCGCTGTGCAAGTATAACAGTGATAAACCCAAGTCTTTTATCGTAAATTTTCCAAAAATATGAGTAAGTTGAAAACTGTAATCTTCCTTGAAAACTGTAATTTTTCCCAAAATCTTTTCATTAAGTAAATGTTTCATTTTCAGATAACATGAGGAAAGTATATCTCTGTAACGACCCGAGCGGTCGTTCCGAGAGTTTAGCCCCATTTCCCCCATTTCTGCTTCGTTATATGTGGTTCAGCTTCATTACGTTGTGTTAGATTGGTTGGCTTGGGTTCGAAGCAATTTTTGGAGTGAAATGAGACACTTAGTCTCTTATCTTGGTTCAATAGTTGGAAAAGTCAACTAGAAGTTGACTATTTGGTAAACAACCTCAGAATACGGATTTTATGGTTCAGATAGCTTCGTTAGGTGATTTGGGTCTTAGGAGTGTGTTCGGAATGAAGTTTTGATGTCCGGTGTAGAGTTAGGATTGAATTGGCTAAAGTTAGTTTTTGGTGACTTTCGACCGGCAGGGAAAAGTAGGCTATCGGGATCAGAATGGAATTTAGACAGTTGGAGAAGGTTCGCAATAGCATTTTGGATATATGTGCAAATTTTCAGGTCAATCGGAAGTGTTTAGGTTGGTTTTGGCATCATTGGCAAAATTTAGAAGTTTCAAAGTTCATAGGCTTGAATTTGATGTGATTTTAGTGTTTTTGCATTGTTTTTGGTGTTTCGAAGGCTCGAATAAGTTTGAATGAAGTTATGGGATGTGTTGGTATGTTTGGTTTGGGCCCCGAGGGACTCGGGATTGATTTAGGATGGTTAACGGAGGTTTGGACTTGGGAATTGCAGCAAAAATTGCTGCTGGTGTTGCCACACCTGCGGATGGGGAGCTGTAGGTGCAATGGCCGTAGGTGCGAAGGTCATTGTGCAGGTGCACGAAGAGGCCAGGCTGGAGGAAGCCGCAGGTGCGAGGCATGGGCCGCACCTGCGAAGCCGCAGGTGCGAGTGAGGCATCGGAGATGCGAGAATTGGACTTTTAGTGAATTTTCGTAGGTGCGCACCTGGGTCCGCAGGTGCGAAGAATGGTCCTTGGGTGCGGATTTGCTGGACAGAAAGTATAAATAGGTGCCTCCGCGAAATTTTGGGCATCTCTTCCATTTTTGCATGCGGGTTGAGCTAGTTTGGGAGCAAATTGAAGAGAGAATTCGAGAGTCTTCAGTGGAGGTAAGTTTCCCGGATTAAAAACTCTTTTCTATGTTATTTTGTGACGGATTAGGCTTGGAATTTGAGGAATTAAAGTAGAAAAGTTGGGAAAAATGGGAGGAAAATTTGGAAAATTCTTTTGGTGTTTTTAGTGGGCAATTGAGGTCGGATTTTGGTAAATTTGGTATGGGTAGACTCGTAAGGGAATGAGGATTCTAGTATTGTGATTTTTATCAAATTTTGAGACGTGGGTCCGGGACTCGGGTTTGGCCAATTTCGGGAATTGTGCTTAAAATTGATAGTTTTCAATTGGGTTTTGTTCCTTTAGCGTATATTAATGGTGTTAATATGGTTTTGGTTAGATTCGGAGCATTTGGGAGCCAATTCGAGGGGTAAGAGCATCACAGAGTAGCTTTTGGGATGTTTTGAGGTAAGTAACGATTGTAACTCTAAACTTGAGGGTAAGAAACCTCGGTATTTGATATTGTTTTGGTAAATGAGGTGACACACATGCTAGGTGACGAGTGTGTGGGCGTGCACCGATAGGGATTGAGAATTGGTCCATCCCGTAGCGACTATTAAGCCGTGTATTCGATTTGAAACCTTATGATATCCTGTATTTTAGAAATTTATACTTGTTTATGGGTCGTGAGCCATGTTTGGGGCCTTGTGCCAACCTGTTTAGACCCTCAGAGGTACTTTTACACTATTCTTACACTATCCTGATAGAACAATTGTGAAATCAGTCATGTTTTCTACTACTTGTTATTTTCACTATTATCACACGGTTTTGAAGCTCTGAAAAGTATTTTGGGCTGAGTCCCGTGAGTTGAGATGAATTGCCCGAGTGGCTTGTGAGGATGACTGAGTGAGGCCGACAGCCGATTATGTGAGGATAGTTATGGATCGGGCTGCACCCCGCAGCAATATATATGTAATGAGGCCGAGAGCTGAGTATGTGAGGATAGTTATGGATCGGGCTGTGCCGCAACAATATATATGTAATATGGCTGAGATCCGAGTATGTGTGGATAGTTATGGATCGGGTTGCACGCCGTAGAAATAGATATGTTATATATTACATATGGATTGGGCTGCACGCTGGAGCAATATAGATTATATATTATTTATGGATCGGGCTGCACGCCGCAGAAATATACATTATATATGGGTCGGGCTGCATGCCGTAACAATATATATGGTGGATCGGGCTGCACACCGAAGCGATATACCGCTTGGGCGGAAAGAGCCCCTCCAGGAGTCTGTACACCCCCAGTGAGCGCAATCGACTATTATATGGATCGGGTTGCACGCCGCAATGCATGTTATATGGATTGGGCTGCACGCCGCAACAATATACCTTATATATGGATCGGGCTGCACGCCGCAATAATATATATATATANGTATGTATGCATATATATATATATGTATGTATGTATGCATATATATATATATATGTATGTATGTATGTATGTATGTATTGGATTGGGTTGCACGCCGCCACAGTTGTTATATGGTACCTGATGAGTGAGAGTGCTGAGTGTGAGCATTTACTTATGAGAGTAGAGTCACAAGTGACTAAGAGGCTTGTCCAAGAGGCTTTATTTGTGAGCAACACTGTGCCGAGTGGCTGATATTTTTATGAAACTACTGTTTTCACTATTTTTTACACTGAGCCTCTTGATAAATGTTGACTAATGTTTCATACAAGTTTAAAAAGGTCAAACTGGAGTTTTGTAAACTCTTTGGTAAATGGGGACTCTTGTCTTGATCTATTACCTTTACTGGAACTTATATTTTATGAAACATTATATGGATTTACATGATTTAAAAATGCTCGTCACTACACTCATGTTTGTAGATACTTTGGTTACTTACTAAGTTGGCGGACTCACGTTACTCCCTGCACCTTGTATGCAGATTCAGGTATCGGGGTAGAGCGATAGTTGAGCTACACCATTTGGAGCATTGTTCGGAGATCGTGAGGTAGCTGCTCGACGTCCGCAACCTACTCTTTCTCCCTCCTACTCTGTCATTTTTACTTTACTTCCCAGACTTGTCGTAGTAGAGGATTTGTATTAGACTGTATCATCTCTTAGATGCTCATGACGGTTGAATCCAGATGTTGGGACTGCGTTAGATGTTCTAATCATTTCTATTGTTTTGAAATGCTTAAGCAACAAAATTATTATGAAAATTCGGACATTTGATGAATTAAATGGGAAATCATTATGTTATTTTCAATGAATTGGCTAGCCTAGTATCACGATAGGTGCCATCACAACCAGTTAGGGTTTGGGGTCATGACAAGTTGGTATCAGAGCTCTAGGTTACATAGGACTCACCGGTCATGAGCAGGTTTAGTAGAGTCTTGCGGATCGGTACAGAGACATTAGTACTTATCTTCGAAAGGCTGCAGAACCCTTAGGGAAATCTCACATTCTTGAATTATTGTCATGCGAATCCGTTTTATTCATCCAAGAGCGTAACTCTTGAATTCCGTCCATGTATTCGAATGTGCACGAGAGCGCTTGGTATCACCAGTGCATCGACGACTTGTGACTTCCATGGATGAGATGTGATTTTAGCATTTTGATAATGGGCCAGTCTGGAGGACTTGAGGCCGGATTCATTCTGTGGCTTGAGTGCTAAGATTTTGATTGTGTGTGCCATGTATTTGGGGACCTATATGTCCGTTGATGTCCTTATTGACGGGACTTTGTGACTGGATGCCTATGTGGTGAGTGTGATTTGATGGTTAGATGTGTTCAGACTGTGATTTGTGATGAAAGGGTTGGCTGGAAATGTGGCAAGATTTAGTGAGTGTTTGACTTCTGTCTCGGTCTGAATATGGCTTTGAATTGTGAGTGTATTGGAAGACCTCTCATGTTGTTTAGGAGTGACGCAGATCCTTCTATTGTGTGATGGGTTCTTGATAATGTATTTTGGGCTGATCGTTGCCCCAGTAGAGTTCATGTATCTTTTCAGCGGTGTATTCCATCCATATTAGCACCCCTTTGTTATTGTATTCCTTGATGGAATCCTTGAGTATACGTGTATCCAGGGGTAGCATACTTAGTATTTGAGGATGATATGATAAGGATTCAGGGAGGAGAAGCTCTATGCAAAGTTCTCCAAGTGTGAATTTCGGCTCGGTTCAGTAGCATTCTTGGGACACGTGGTGTCCAGTGAGGGTATCCATGTGGTCAGACGAGTGTGGATAGAGCTTCCAGAAAGCTCAAGATTTCCTTTGACCTCAGCTCTAGTGTTGGTTCTACCATCAACTTCAAGTTCTTATACCGCGTATCTCGATGCCTCGAGGTTAGGCGTTGTTTGTGTGTAGATGCAGAAGGGTTTAGTGATTGCATGATAGCCATGATCTTCGGAAGTGCATAGAGAGATATCATGTTTGAGGCTAAGCCGACAGGGGTATCTCCTGCGGGTTGTCCTGGGGTGTGTGATCCCTATGTTGTCCTGTAGTAAGTTATCTTCTACCAGTAAATGATATATGTTGTAATTGAGTTTAGATCACTTGTGGAAGTTGGCATGACTATTACAATGGTGAATGCAAGATTTGCAGATGACTTGAGCTGTTAGACGGGTTGTGTTATTATGGGCATTGTGAGTTATTGTTTGTCTTGATCGTTGGCTTTAAGCCAAGTGGGGGAGTCTTTTAATGATAATTTGATTATACGATTATGTGTTGTATTGGTTTCGGTTCGAGGTATATTGGTAAATCAGTTATGACATGCAGATGTGGGGTCTGGGAATGACTCGAGTAATGAAAATTCCTTCGATATAGGTTGTAATGTACTCTATTTGGTTCTATTGAATGATTGAGTGGAAATTGTAAAAGGTGCAGTGTATGAACTTGCTTGTGGCCTCAAGTGAGTGGATTATTTTCCTAGTATGTTAGTGTGCAAACGGGTCAGGTCGATTATGTCTAATTGGTCAGTGTAATTGAGATTTACATTGGAGGGTGTCAGGACTTATGGAATTTCTACATTATCATGGACTCTACATATCAGTATCAAGAAAGTGAAGGTAATGAGTTTTTACATGTGTTTCTTGGGAATGATCTTGGATTTTGGTGACCTGCGTAGCTTGGTTGAGTTGGAAGGATTCAGTCCTAACGGTTTGGTGCCGTACAAATAGGACTCGGAGAGTTCTTGTGGTTTCTACCACGATTAGAGATGTATATCTTCTACTGGAATGAGGATCCTGTGGTGTATAGAGATTTTGCTCATTAGATGGGATCAAATGAATATTTCTTGGGTAGTTGAGTGCCTATTTGCTTATGGCTCGTAAGGGATTATGAAGTTCTCATATTTATCATAGGATGGAAGGGTTTATGCAGTATGTTGTGAAGAGTTGAGATATGCATATGTGAGGTCACGGTTCGGTTCTGGAAGGAAGGTCATAAATTCTTAGGCAGCATGGGCAGTATCATATGACTAGGTAGATGATATCTCTAATTGGTGCGCTTCGTGACTTCGAGACTGAGAGTTCTCATAAACAGGTTATTTTGTGATAGTGAACTATGAATATGCGAGCAAGCTAGTCAGATGTTAGTATGTACCATGATTCAGTCATTTTGAGCTTTTCGATGACGTTATCTATCTGTTGTGGGTGACCAGAGTTGATTCAGGGTTATTGGTAGGCCCGTATAGGTGTGTGTTCTACACCAGGTCAGAATTATTGGCTCCGAATTTCTATTGTTGAGGAATGTACCATTCGATTGTGATTGAGTTTATTCAGGTTCCGGAGTGATCTACGAGTTACCCTTCGGTGTTGCGGGGAGCGGTGATTATTGGTTATATTGACACATGGTGTGGTTCTAATAAGGCTTTATAGCTAGATTTGAGTAAGGTAAGTATTAAGTACTGCGGGATCGAGACGTACTGGTTATGTTCTTTTTGATTCTTGTGGCATGGTATTGTCCGATTTCCCCGTGGTTGTGACAGTGCACTTTGAGTACTTGATATCAAATTTTGAATGATTATTGCTTTGAGCCAGGTGGCTTGTAGTATTTCATTTGGAACAGCATTTGGATGATATCACGCAGGGTAGCGGAGATTATGTAGGTGTATGACCTTTGGTATTGGATTCGTGTGTATTGATTTTTGCAATGTATGCAGGCTTTTAGCATGATGTTGTGATGTTAATTGTTAATGGCAGGATAATCCTCCCGTGTGAATCTTTCATATAATTTGATTACGTTGGGATGTTTCTATTGAGTGCACGAGTTGCACAGGTTATGGCTTCGAATTGCATCAATGTGTCATGTAATCAGAGTGGCCGTGTTAGATGAGAAGAGGTCATTGGACCAAGAATGAATATTGTCAGAATTGTCTACAACGTAGTTGGAAGGATAAATATCGGGAGTCTGCTCAGAAATCTGCTATACTTCCTATTTGGGAAGGGGGATCTTCATATATGACTGATCAAACGAAAGATTGCTAGTTTCTACGTGTTTCTTTCATCATCGGCAGTATATGAAAGTATTAGAGCGAGGCACTTCTTGATAAGAGGTTGTGTACCGGTATTGGGTTGTTCTGAGCAGCTATTATGATTGGGAGTTATCACTATGGGTGTTTGAGTCATGCGGTGTATTATGTGGTTTCATCTGGGGTGCGTATATGGCTTGTTTCAGTATGTTCAGACTTGTTCAGTTTATAGTTGTGGAATTTTGATCTTGTATATTGCTTCAGTAGTGGAAATTTGGTTCTAAGTTTATGGGTCAGGTTGGATTTCGAAATTTCGACTGTGTTGTGCTATTGGACCTATATGGGATAGGGTGACGTGGGATCACCCCCAAGTATGTGCATGGTAGGCTACGTGGCAGTTTGATGGTGTTGAAGAACAAATCTTGGTACGTTCGAGGACAAACATATGTTATGTGGGGGAGGATGTAACGACCCGGCCGGTCATTCCGAGAGTTTGGCCCCGTTTCCCCCGTTTCTGCTTCGTTATATGAGGTTGAGCTTCATTATGTTGTATTAGATTTGTTGGCTCGGGTTTGGAGCAATAATAAGACACTTAGTCTCCTATCTTGGTTCAATAGTTGGAAAAGTCAACCAGAAGTTGACTATTTGGTAAACGACCTCGAAATGCGATTTTATAGTTCGAATAGCTTCGTTAGGTGATTTGGGATTAGGAGTGTGTTCAGAATGAAGTTTTGATGTCCGGTGTAGAATTAGGCTTGAATTGGCGAAAGTTCGTTTTTGGTGATTTCCGGCCGACAGGAAAAATAGGCTATCGGGGTCAGAATGGAATTCTGACAGTTGGAGCAAGTTTGTAATGTCATTTTGGATATGTGTGCAAATTTTCTAGTCAATCGGATGTGTTTTGGTTTGTTTCGGCATCATTGGCAAAATTTAGAAGTTTCAAAGTTCATATGCTTGAATTTGATGTGATTTTAGTGTTTTTGCGTTGTTTTGGTGTTTCGAAGGCTCGACTAAGCTCGAATGAGGTTATGGGATGTGTTGGTATGTTTGGTTGGGGCTCCGCGGGGCTCGGGATTGATTTCAGATGGTTAACGGAGGTTTGGACTTGGGAATTGCAGTAAAAATTACTGTTGGTGTGCACGTTCGATGGCCGTATGTGCGAAGGTCATTGCGCAGGTGCGAGAAGAGGCCAGCCTGGAGGAAGCCGCAGGTGCGAGGCATGGGCCGCACCTGCGAAGCCGCAGGTGCGGGTGAGGCATCACAGGTGCGAGAATTGGACTTTTAGTGAATTTTTGCAGGTGCACACCTGCGACCGCAGGCGCGGGTCTGCAGGTGTAAAGAATGGTCCGCAGGTGCAGATTAACTGAACAGAAAGTATACATAGGCGCCTCCGCGAAATTTTGGGCATTTCTTCAATTTTTGCATGCGGGCTGAGCTAGTTTGGGAGCAAATTGAAGAGAGAATTTGAGAGTCTTCAGTGGAGGTAAGTTTCCCGGATTTAAAACTTTTTCTATGTTATTTTGTGACGGATTAGGCTTGGAATTTGAGAAATTAAAGTAGAAAATTTGGAGAAAATGGGAGGAAAATTTGGAAAATTCTTTTGGTATTTTGAGTGGGCAATTGAGGTCTGATTTTGGTAAATTTGGTATGGGTAGACTCGTAAGGGAATGAGGATTCTAGTTTTGTGATTTTATCGAATTCGGAGACTTGGGCTCGGGGCTCGGGTTTGGTCAATTTCGGGAATTGTGCTTAAAATTGATACTTTTCGATTGGGTTTTGTTCCTTTAGCGTATATTGATGGTGTTAATCTGGTTTTGGTTAGTTTCAGAGCATTTGGGAGCCAATTCGAGGGGCAAAAGCATCACAGAGTAGCTTTTGGGCTGTTTTGAGGTAAGTAACGACTGTAACTCTAAACCTGAGGGTAAGAAACCCCAGTATTTGATACTGTTTTGGTAAATGAGGTGACGCACATGCTAGGTGATGAGCGTGTGGGCGTGCACCGATAGGGATTGAGACTTGGTCCGTCCCGTAGCGACTACTAAGCTACGTATTCGATTTGAAACCATACGATATCCTATATTTTAGAAATTTATACTTGTTTATGGGTTGTGAGCCATGTTTGGGGCCTTGTGCCGACCTGTTTAAACACTTAGAGGTACTTTTACACTATTCCTACACTATCCTGATAGAACATTTGTGAAATCAGTCATGTTTTCTACTTGTTGTTATTTTCACTGTTATCACACGGTTTTGAAACTCTGAGAAATATTTTGGGCTGAGTCCCGTGAGTTGAGATGAATTGCCCGAGTGTCTTGTGAGGATGACTGAGTGAGGCCGAGAGCCGAGTATGTGAGGATAGTTATGGATCGGGCTGCACACCGCAGCAATATATATGTAATGATGCCGAGAGCCAAGTATGTGAGGATAGTTATGGATCGGGCTGCACGCCGCAAAAATATATATGTAATAAGGCCAAGAGCTGAGTATGTGAGGATAGTTATGGATCGGGCTGCACGCCGCAACAATAGATATGTTATATATTACATATGGATCGGGCTGCACGCCACATCAATATAGATTATATATTATGTATGGATCGAGCTGCACGCCGCAACAATATACATTATATATGGGTCGAGCTGCACGCCGCATATATATATATATATATACATATATATATTGGATCGGGCTGCACGCCGCAACGATATAGCGCTTGGGCTGAAGGAGTCCCTCCAGGAGTCTGTACACCCCCAGTGAGCGCAATCGACTATTATATGTATTGGGCTGCACGCCGCAGCTTATGTTATATGGATCGAGCTGCACGACGCATCAATATACCTTATATATGGACCAAACTGCATGCCGCAACATTGACTTATGAGAGTAGAGTCACGTGTGACTAAGAGGCTTGCCCGAGAGGCTTTATTTGTGAGCAACACTATGCCGAGTGGCTGATATTTTTATGAAACTACTGTTTTCACTATTCTTTACACTGAGCCTCTTGATAAATGGTGACTAATGTTTCATACAAGTTTAAAAAGCGCAAACTGGAGTTTTGGTAAATCTTTGGTAAATGGGGACTCTTGACTTGATCTATTACCTTTACTGATACTTATATTTTATGAAACATTATATGGATTTACATGATTTAGAAATGATCATCACTACACTCATGTTTTTAGATACTTTGGTTACTTACTGAGTTGGCGCACTCACGTTACTCCCTGCACCTTGTGTGCAGATTCAAGTACCGGGGCAGAGCGATAGTTGAGCTATCCCATTTGGATCATTGTTCGGAGATAGTGAGGTAGCTGCTCGACGTCCGCAACCTACTGTTTCTCCCTCCTACTCTGTCATTCTTACTTTACTTCCCAGACTTGTTGTAGTAGAGGATTTATATTAGACTGTATCATCTCTTAGATACTCATGACAGGTGACTCCAGATGTTGGGACTGTGTTTAGATTTTCTAATCATTTTTATTGTTTTGAAATGCTTAAGCAACAAAATTATTATGAAAATTCGGACATTTGATGTATTAAATGGGAAATCATTATGTTATTTTCGGTGAATTGGCTAGCCTAGTATCACGATAGGCGCCATCACATCCAGTTAGGGTTTGGGGTCGTGACAATCTCCGTGACTATATTCAATATGTATGAGAAGTCATGAATGACGTGATACCGTACAACATGAGAAAAAATGCATCTCTATGCCTGTATGTAAAGGGTGCATATCAAATGCGATGCAACTCAGTGATAAAACCATTTGCATACCCTCAAAGTATCAATTCACTCAGTCCTCCCAGTCACTCAGTCCTCACGGTCACTCAGTCCTCACATTCACTCAGTCCTCACAGTCACTCAGTCCTCCTAATCATTCGTCACTCGGTACTCCGCACTCGAAACTCGCACTCAGTAGGTACCTGCGCTCACTGGGGGTGTGTACATACTCTGGAGGGGCTCCTTCAGCCCAAGCGCTATAACAAGCAAACCGTGTCATAAATCAGTAAAACATGTTGCGGCGTGTAGCCCGATCCCATAAACATCCTCACCATGAGGCCCTCTGCCTCACTCAGTCATCAATCTCTCTAGTCCCTCAGGCTCTTAATATCATGAAACTAGCCCGACAACAATGATATGATATATCAATAATTAACAACTGAAACTGAGATATGATATGAATGCATGGATATGACTGAGTACGAACATATCAGTAAAATCAGTGAGATGACAGTAAGAAATGACCACTATGGGTCCCAACCGTACCGACATAAAGCCTAACATGATATCTAGCATGATTGACAGCTCAATTACTTTATCACTGTCACGATCCCAAATCCAGGCTAGTCGTGATGGCGCCTATCATGGAACTAGGCCAGCCAAAACTTCACTCAAATCATAATAAACTCCCATTTACCTCTTTACTATACCGATTACCCATAAAAGTTTCCTTTAAACATTTATAAAATAGTTAAATCTATACTGAACATTAAATACAACCCCCGAGAACCCGGAGTCATTGGTCATGAACATCTACATAAAATATACAACTCGACGAAAATAAATTCTATAATAGTAAGCAGGAGAGGGAGCAGGACTGCGGACGCATGCAGCTACCTCGAAAACCTTCGAGAATCTCTGGAACAGATAGGCAGCTCACCCTGCCCTAACACCTGAATCTGCACACAAGGTGTAGGGAGTAATGTGAGTACGCCAACTCAGTAGTAATGAAAATAAATCAAGTCTAAGCGGAAAGGAAACACATAAAATCAATGCCATCAAATCACAATATACACAACCTTACTTTCCAATAATATAAACATAGATATACGAAATCATCATGCCTTAAAATCAACTTCAAAAAAAGTCGTTTAAAGAATGCACATTTTTAACAACTTCAAACCGAAAGATTTAGTATGAAAATGAATGTAGTAAAATCATAAGTAGCCCCTCGGGAAAACATGTATCATAATCAGCCCCTCGGGCATGCCTCACAGTCACTTAGCACATCACAATCACTCAGCACCTCACAGTCACTCATGCCTCCCAATCACTCGTCACTCGACACTCAGTGCGCTCACTGGGGGTGTGTAAATATCCAAAGGGGTTCCTTCAGCCCAAGCGCTAATATCACTAAGCACCTCACCATCACTCTTGGCCCTCGTCCACACTCAGCAGAACATCTCAAAAGGCCCCTCGGGCGAATCTGTAAAACAGGGTACTCGACCCAAAACATCGTTTTAAATCTCATGTAGTGTAAATCAGGCTGAGTTTGGAAAAATAGTATGCACAATGAGGCCGAGTGAAATCATAAACAAATAGTGAGGAAAAACAACAGTAAAAAGCCACCAAGGGGTCTTAACAGATCAGCACGAGGCCCCAAACACGGCTTATAGCCCAAATATTTCACAAATCTTTAGAACATAATTTAAGATAAGGTTTTGAGTAAACATGCAACTCATTAGTTTCCGCGGAGAGTACCTAGTCCAACACAAAAATCAGTACGCGCCACATATTCATCATCCGGCATGTGCGCCATTTCAAAATCAGTGAGAAAATATGTAGTCCAGGGTTCCATACCCTCAGGACAAGATTTATAACCATTACCTACCTCTACCGGGCCACGACACTAGTCCGCTATGCTCTTGCCACTAAAATTGGCTCCCGATTGCTCTGAATCTAGCCAAAACCAGTTCACCATCATTAATATATACTCAAGGAACAGAACACAATCGAAAATTATAAAATTACACAAGATTCTCGAAATTCGGCCAAACTCGAGCGCTGGGCCTACGCCTCCGAATCCGATAAAATTTACATCACAAGAACCCTTATACTCCCACGAGACCGTACATATCAAGAACACCAAAATCGGACCACAATTACCACTCAAATCCTCAAAAGAAAAATCCAATTCCCATGCACCCTTCTTCTCCAATTTTGGGTTTAGATTCCTCAAATTGCATGGTGAAAATCAAGACAAATTCATGAAATTGAACCAAAGATGGTTGAAGAACACTTACCACAAGAACCCCGCTGAAAAGCTCGTCCAATATGTCCTTATCCCGATCTCTCAAATGGAAAAACAATTTATGGCCAAGAACCCCCACAATAGGACTTAAAACTGACAGCCCAGGCCTTTTCTTCACTGCGATCGTGAAGAACAAATCTGCTGCCCCATCAAATTACCCTACGCGATCGCAGACATCCACATGCGATCACGATTCATCAGGACATAAACCCACGCAATCGCAAACCACTCTATGCGATCGCGAAGAACAACGACTCAGCCCATTCACGCGCCCCTTTAACTCTATGCGAACGCAAACAAAGCTACGTAATCGCAGTGCCCACCAACCTCATACTCATGCGATCGCGACCTCAACCACGCGATCGCATATAATAAAAATCCTTCCATCCCCAGCTAGGTCTACGCGATCTTAAACTCCTCCCCGCGATCGCGTAGAAGGAAACCAGAAACTCATACCAGCAAAAATCTACCCAGTTTTCAAGCCAAGAGTTGGTCCGTTAACCACCCGAAACACACTCGAGGCCCTCAGGACCTCAACCAAACATACCAACATATCCCATAACATCATTCAAACTTAGTCGAGCCTTTGAAACACCAAAAACAACGCAACAACACCAAAATCACATCAAATTCAAGCCTATGAACTTTGAAACTTCCAAATTTCGCCAACGATGCCGAAACCCACCAAAACACCTTCGATTGACATGAAATTTTGCACTCATACTAAAAATGACATTACGGACCTGTTCCAACTTCCGGAATCCCATTCCGACCCTGATATCCTATTTTCCACTGCCAACCGGAAATCGCCAAAAACTAAGTTTCGCCAATTCAAGCCTAATTCTACACCGGACATTAAAAATCCATTCCAAACACACTCCTAAGTCCCAATCACCTAAAAAAGCTATCCGATCCATAAAATCCACATTCCGAGGTTGTTCACCAATAAGTCAACTCTCAGTTGACTTTCTCAACTATTAGGCTACCTTGAGAGACTAATTGCCTAAATTCTCATCATGACCACTCTGAACCCAAACCAACCGACCCAACACACATAAATGAAGCTGAACCACGTAAAATGAAGCAGAAACAGGGGAAACGGGGCTAAATTCTCAGAATGACCGGCCGGTTCGTTACATCCTCCCCCACTTAAACATACGTTCGTCCTCGAACGTGCCAAGAGTTTTTCTCCAACACCATCAAATTTTTATGTAGCTTACCATGCACATACCTAGGGGTGATCCCACGTCACCCTATCTCATCACACAATATCGTTGAAGTTTCGAAATCCAAATCCTGGCCCATAAACCTTAGAACCAAATTCCCACTTCTGAAATGATATACAAGATCAAAATTCCCATAACTATGAACTGAACAAGTCTGAACATGCTGAATCAAGAACTATACGTACCCCAGATGAAATCACATAATACACCACGCGACTCAAACACTCATAGCGATATCTCTTAGTCACAATAACTGCTCAGAACAACCCAGTACCGGTACATAACCTCTTATCAAGAAATGCCTCGCTCTAACACTTCCATATACTGCCGATGATGAAAGAAGCACGTAGAACTAACACCATTCGTCCGATCAGTCAGACATGAAGCTCCCCCTTCCCAAACAGGAATTATAGCATATTTCGAAGCCGACTCCCGATATTTATCCTTCCAACTATGATGTAGAAAATTCCGAAAATATTCATTCTAGGTCAAATGACCTCCTCTCATCCATCAAAGCCACCCTGATAACATGACACTAACCATTCGACACATCGTTACAATTCGAAGCCAAAACATGTGCAACTTGAGCACTTAACAACAACTTCCCAATGTAATCAAATTATATAAAATATCCACACGGGAGGACTATCCTTCCATTAAAAATTACCATCACCATATCATGCTAACAACCTGGCACACACCGTAAGATCAAAACACATGAATCCAATACCAAAGGTCATACCCCTACATATCTCCGCTACACTGCACGATCTCATCTAACCGCTGGTCCAATTGAAATATTTCAAGACACCTTGCCCAAATCCGATAACCATTCAAAATTCTCCATCAGGTACCCAAAGTGCATAGCCATAACCACAGAGAAAACCATATGATACCATGTCACTCGAAATAGAAGGTATATAACCAACACGCCTCAATCCCGCAACACCCAATTACTTACCTTACTCAAATCTAGATATAAAGCCCAATTAGAACCGCACCATATGTGCATATAACCAATAATCAACACTCCTCGCAACACCGAAGGGTAACTCATAGATCACTCTAGAACATGAATAAACTCAATCACAATCGAATGGTACATTCCTCAATAGAAGAAATTTGGAGCCAACAATTCCGACCCGGTGCAGAACACACACGCATATTAGCCTACCAGTAACCCTAAATTAACTCTGATCACCCACAACAGGTAGACAACTTACCGAAAAGTTAATAATGATAGAATCATGGTACATACTAACATCCGACTAGCTCAACTCGCATCTTCATAGTTCACTTCCACAAATATCCTGTTTATGAGAACTCTCAGTCTCGAAGTCCATGAAATGTACGGATTACCATATCTGATCACAACTCCACCGCTCGAATACATAACACATCCCAAATACTCACTCATTCCACGAGGGATACCCCTATAATGCTTCCGTTCACCAAGCAACCTTGAATATCAACAGTCGATCCAACAATAGGGCGCCGCGATACCAATGAAGTACCCTTTACTCAAACACATTGCTCTTTCCGAAATATATATATCCTTATCACGTCGTACCAATTAGTGATATCATCTACCTAGTCATCTGAAATTGCCCATGCTGCCGAAGAATTTATGAGCTTGTTTCCAGAACCGAACCGTGACCTCACATATGCAAATCTCAACTCCAGCCAACATACCGCACACGCCATGCCAACCTAGGAAAAATACGGGAACTCCGTGGTCCCTTCTGAGCCACAGGCAACTACTTACCCAACTAGCCAAGAAATTCCATTGGATCCCATTTAGAAACAAACTCACTACACGCCATAAGAAAATATGCACCCTTAACCGCGGTAGAAACCATCAGGAACTATCCGAAATCTCATTTGCGTAACATCAACCCATCAGGATTGGATTCTTCTAACTCAACCAACTACGCAGGCCACCAAAAATCCAAGAGCATTGCTAAGAAACACCCAAAAAACTCGTCACCTTATGAACACCCAAAGAACTAACCGTATCCCTCACCATGCCGATCCGACCTACTACCAAGTTGCCCTATTTACCCAAGTTTCTTCTGACTTACCTTCCAATTGATACTTCTTCCTACCGTAATACCAGAAATTTGCAACCCCGACTCACCACACGCGACCCAAGCACAAAACCATACCGTCTAAGGCTCATAAGCGACTGAATACTCCCTCGATCATCCCCAAATGTACCACATTCGAAATACTTACCGTGAAGAGACTTCCTGCGAATCTAAAGCCATTACCTTCACCTTCCTGATACCGATATGTAGAACCCGTGATGATGTAGAATACCACAAGTCTTGACATCCTCTAACGTAAATCTCAATCACACTGACCAATTAGACAGAATCGACCTGGCCTGTTTGCACACTAACATACTAAGAAAGTAATCTACTCATTTGAAGCCACAAGCAAATTCATACACTGCACACACTACACCTTTTACAATTTCCACTAACTCATTCAATAGAACCCAATTACCCAATAGAGTACATTACAACCTATATCGAAGAAATTTCCCTTACTCGTGACATTCCCAGGCCCCACACCTGCAGGTCATAACTGATTTACCAATATACCTCGAACTGAAACCAATACCACACATAATCATGTAGTTAACTTAAATAACGAACACCCCCACTTGGCTCAAAGCCAAGGATCAAGACAAACAAGACTATGCCCACACATTATCACTGCCACCATGATGTGGTGGGATTCAACTAAATCCTCCATAAGCTTATATGACCCAAACCATCTAACACTCAAATCAATTGCCAATCTCTCATCCACCGTCGCAGTAGTCATGCCAACTTCCACAAGCGATGTAAACTCCAATCACAACATATATCCTTTACTGGTAGAAGAGAACTTATTACAGAACTACATAGGGACCACACGCCCCTGGACTACCCGAAGGAGATACCCCTGCTCGCTTAGCCTCAATTGCTATCTCTCCATACACTTCTGAAGACCAGAACTATCAGGCAATCACTACACCTTCCTGCATCTGAACACAACCAACACCTACCCCCAAGGCACCACAATATGTGGTAAAAACCTGAAGCTGATGGCAGAAGTACTACTGGAGCGGCGTTCACAGAAATATCGAGCTTCTAGAAGATCTACCCACACATGTCTGACCACTTGGATACCCTTACCGGACACCACGCGTCCTAAGAATGCTACTGAACCGAGCAAAAATTCATACTCAGAGAATTGGCATAGAGCCTTTCCTCCCTGAATCCTTATAATGCCATCCTCAGATACTGAGTATGCTACTCCCGGCTACGCGAATATGCCAGGATGCCATCAATGAATACAATAACAAGGAGTGCTAATATGGCTGGAATACACCGTCAATTAAATACATGAACGTTACTGGGGCACATGATCAACTCAAAGACATCACCAGGAACTCATAACCCAACAGAGAAATCCGCTTCACTCCACAACTACACAACATGAGAGGTCTTCTAACATACTCACAACTCAAGGCCATATACAAAATCGAGACAGAAATCAAACACTCAATAAATCTTACCACATTTCCAGCCAACCCTTTCGACACATTTCACAGTCTAAACACATCTAAGCATCAATTCACACCCACCACATAGGCATCTAGTCACCAATTCTCTTCAATAAGAACAAAAACAGACATACAACTCCCCAATTACATGTTCCCACACAACGAAAATCTCAGCAATCAAGCCACATAATGAATCCGGCCTCAAGTCCTCCAGACTGGACCATTACTAACATGCCAAAATCACATCTCATCCATGGAAGTCACAAGCCGTCGATGCACAGCTGATACCAAGCGCTCTCGTGCGCGTTAAAATACACGGAAGGAATTCAAGAGTTACGCTCGTGGTTGAATACAATGGATTCGCACGACAAGAATTCTTAAAAATGTGAGATTTCCTAAGGGTTCCGCAGCCTCTCGAAGATAAGTATAGACGTCTCCGTACCGATCGGGAAGACTCTACTAAACCTTCTCATGACCGGTGAATCCTATGTAACCTAGCACTCTGATACAAAACTGTCATGACCCCAAATCCAGGCCAGTCGTGATTGCACCTATCATGGAACTAGGCTAGCCAAAACTCTACTCAAATCATAATAAATTCCCATTTACCTCGTTACTATACCGATTACCCATAAAAGTTTCCTTTAAACATTTATAAAACAGTTAAATCTATGCTGAACATTAAATACAACCCCCGAGAACCCGGAGTCACTGGTCATGATCATCTACATAAAATATACAACTCGACGAAAATAAATTCTATAATAGTAAGAAGGAGAGGGAGCAGGACTGCTGACGCATGCAGCTACCTCGCAAACCTCCGAGAATCTCTGGAACAGATAGGAAGCTCACCCTGCCCTAACACCTGAATCTGCACACAAGGTGCAGAGAGTAATGTGAGTACGCCGACTCAGTAGTAATGAAAATAAATCAAGTCTAAGCGGCAAGGAAACACATAAAATCAATGCCATCAAATCACAATATACAAAACCTTACTTTCCAATAATATAAACATATATATACGAAATCATCATGCCTTAAAATCAACTTCAGAAAAAGTCCTTTAAAGAATGCACATTTTTAACAACATCAAACCGAAAGATTTAGTATGAAAATGAATGTTGTAAAATCATAAGTAGCCCCTCGGGAAAAAACATGTATCATAATCAGCCCCTCGGGTATGCCTCACAATCACTCAGCACCTCACAATCACTCAGCACCTCACAGTCACTCATACCTCCCAATCACTCATCACTCGGCACTCGGCACTCGGTGCCTCACTGGGGGTCTGTACTGAATCCGAAGGGGATCCTTCATCCCAAGCACTAATATCACTCAGCACCTCACCATCACTCTTGGCCCTCGGCCACGCTCAGCAGAACCACTCAAAAGGCCACTCGGGCGAATCAGTAAAATAGGGTACTCGACCCAAAACATCATTTTAAATCTCATGTAGTTTAAATCAGGCTGAGTTTCGAAAAATAGTACGCACAATGAGGCTGAGTGAAATCATCAACAAATAGTGAGGAAAAACAACAGTAAAAATCCCCCAAGGGGTCTAACCAGATCGGCACGAGGCCCCAAACACGGCTTATAGCCCAAATATTTCACAAATCTTTAGAAAATAATTTAACATAAGGTTTTGAGTAAACATGCAACTCATTAGTTGCCGCGGAGAGGACCTAGTTCAATCTAAAAATCAGTACGCGCCACATACTCGTTATCCGACATGTGCGTCATTCCAAAATCAGTGAGAAAATATGTAGTCCGGGGTTCCATACCCTCAGGACAAGATTTATAACCATTACTTACCTTTACCGGGCCACGACACTAGTCCGCTATGCTTGTGCCCCTCAAATTGGCTGCCGATTGCTTCGAATCTAACAAGAACTAGTTCAACATCATTAATATATACTCAAGGAACACAACCCAATAAAAAATTATCAAATTACACAAGATTCTCGAAATTCAGCCAAACCTGAGCCCTGGGCCCACGCCTCGGTATCCGATAAAATTTACATCACAATAACCCTTATCCTCACACGAGACCGTACATACCAAGAACACCAAAATCGGACCACAATTGCTCACTCAAATCCTCAAAAGAAAAATCCAATTCCGATGCACCCTTCTTCTCCAATTTTGGGTTTAAATCCCTCAAATTGCATGGTGAAAATCAAGACAAATTAATGAAATTGAACCAATGATGGTTGAAGAACACTTACCACAAGAATCCCGCTGAAAAGTTCGTCCAAAATGTCCTTCTCCCGAGCTCTCAAATGGAAAAACAAGTTATGGCCAAGAACCTCCGAAATAGGACTTAAAACTGACTGCCCAGGCCTTTTCTTCGCTGCGATCGCGGAAGCTCCCACTCGATCGCGAAGAACAAATCTGCTGCCCCATCAAATTACCCTACGCTATCGCAGACATCCACATGCAATCGCGATTCATCAGGACATAACACGCGATCGCAAACCACTCTACGCGATCGCGAAGAAGAACGGCTCAGCCCACTCACACACCCCTTTAACTATATGTGAACGCAAACAAAGCTACGCGATCGCACTGCCCAACAACCTCATACTCACGCGATCGCGAACTCCACCACGCAATCGCATATAAAAAAAATCTTGCCATCCCCATCTAAGTCTACGCGATCGCAAACTCCTTCCCACTATCGCGTAGAAGGAAACCAGAAACTCACACCAGCAAAAATCTGCCTAGTTTTCAAACCAAAAGTTGATCTGTTAACCACCCGAAACACACTCGAGGCCCTCGGGAACTCATCAAAACATACCAACATATCCCATAACATCATTCAAACTTAGTCGAGCCTTCGAAACACCAAAAACAATGCAACAAAACCGAAATCACATCAAATTCAAGCCTATGAACTCTGAAACTTCCAAATTTTGCCAACTACGCCGAAACTAACTAAAACACCTTTGATTGACCTGAAATTTTGCACACGTACTCAAAATGACATTACGGACCTGTTCCAACTTCCAGAATCCCATTCCGATCCTGATAGCCTATATTCCACTGCCGACCGGAAATCGCCAAAAACTAACTTTCGCCAATTCAAGCCTAATTCTGCACCGGACATCAAAACTCCATTCCGAACACACTCCTAAGTCCCAAATCATCTAACAAAGATATCCGAGCTATAAAATCTGCATTCCGAGGTTGTTCACCAATAATTCAACTCAGGCCTGCACCTCGGAACCTGACAAAACTCACAAAAACTGACAACCCATTCGATTACGAGTCCAACCATGCTAATTTCACTCAATTCCCACTCCAATTCTATGTTCAAAACTCAAAAAATCATATTATGAAATTTTAGGCCAAAACCCCAATTTCCCTTTAAAATTCAACAACTAATTGCCAAAAATGAAGATAGATTCATGAAATGTAATCAAAACCGAGTAGAGAGCACTTATCCCAATCCTTGTGATGAAATTTTCCCCCAAAATTGCCTCAATCCGAGTCCCACATCTCAAAATATGGAGAAAGACCAAAACCCTCGATTTTATATCCTCTGCCCAGTGCTTCTGCACCTGCGACACATTATCCTCTTCTGCGGCGTCGCTTTTGTGACATAACCCCCGCTTCTACGAAATCAACTCAGGACTATACCCTCGCACTTGCGGACATCATACCCGCTTCTGTGACCTCACAGGTGTGAGTCATCATCCGCACCTGCGAAATATCTCGCCCCTGCTGTAAGGACCCGTAAATTTTTCTTGTTTAAAATAATGCCCGAATGAGTCCCCTAGTTGTTTTTATTGTGGAAATTTTTAAAACAGACCTAAATTGAGTAAAAAGTACCTCGGGATTTAAAGAATAAAATTTTCCAGGAAGTGGGCGTTATGCGACGCACTATGCAATCGCATAACGTGTATGCGGACCGCATAATGGTCGCATACACAGGCAGGTCACTGACTCATTTGAGGTCAACTATGCGGTCCAATATGCGATCACATTTCGGTTCTGCGAACCGCATAGCTGTCACATCGTTGCCTTTGATTTTTGGGAGGGAGGTTATGCGACGCACTATGCGATCGCATAACGTGTATGCGGACCGTTATTTGAGGGCAGTGTATTTTGAATTTTTCCCATCTTGAGGGCCATTCTGTGGACCGCATGTAAGGAGTGCGATCGCATTCCTGACTTTATTCTTGTGTCAGGCTGCTGTTTTTCTAATTTTAAAACCCGAACCCAATTCATTAAAACACCCCTCCCCTTCATTTTTAACCATTTTCTAAACAAAGTTCGAGAGAGGGGAGAAAGGGTTCTTGAGAGAGAAAGCCTCATCCTTATCAATTGGATTTTCAAAGTCACTCAGGCCTGGAAATTTCGAGTAATAATCTTCTTCTGCATTCTAACAGGCAAGAATCCCCAAACCCTTTTCATTAGTTTTCAGGTTTTAAACAAAAGGGGACTCTCATGACTTGATTCTTGAAAATATAAGTTGATACCTTGCATGCATGCTCATTAATGTCCATAATCTAGTAAGAGGAAGTGGGTTGGGATAAATTTCACAAAGAAGGGGTGGTGATCTAATGGGGTCACATAGCATTCGGTAAAATGCTTAAAAGAGTTCATTGCATGCATGATTTTCAATTCTGAGTTGAATATGTTTAATTGTGAACTAGATTGACGGTACTAGTCAGTTCGGTGATTTGTGAGTAAAAGTTAAAAAGGGATTTCGACCCCAGTTATGTATGGCTAACTTTAACCTTTGTAGAATCCTCTTGTTGGCTCCGAGTATACGGTATGAGTACCTTGTTTTAAAGTATGTGAATTGATTTTTCAAATGTGTTGAGACATAAGATTCTATTCTCTGATCGTCCTAGTTGATTGCTATACTACCGTTCTATATGATATCGTGAAAGGTGTTTTGATGTGCCTATCTTATTATGTGCAAAGCTCGTAGAAGCTCGAGGGTATCGATATGAAAGGATGGGTTACTGAATGAAAGAATGTTAATGTGCCCAAGTGTGGGAATGTGTATGATGGCTAAAAAAGCCGTGCGTAGTAAGTAATGAAAAAGGGTATTGTGAAATGATGTAAATGAGTTGAATGATTATGGTAACACCGTGTACATGAATTACTGCTTGGTGAGAGTCATTGTGCCTAGAGCTCAAATAGCGAATTGTTGATATGAACTTGTGTTCCTTGAAAGGAAGAATTCTTGTGATTTGATTGTTTTTGGCTGTCGTTATGAAATATGATTGTCGGGTGGGATCGGGTTGCGCGCCGCAACACGAACTAATAAGGATAATGAGATGTGAGGTAATAAGGGTGGCCGAGGTAATAAGGATGGCCGAGGTAATAAGGGAGGCCGAGGTAATAAGGATAGAATATGATCATTATCACTATTGAAATGAGAATCACGGAAACTTGATGAGACGTGAGGTATTAATGGTGCCCGAGGTAATAAGGGTGGCCGAGGCAATAAGGATGGAATGTGATCGTTATCACTATCGAAATGAAAATGTGGGAAACTCTTGAATATGGTGATGTTGAAAGGGGAAAGGGAGAGCTTGTGAAACTTGTTGATTTTGGTTGCTTCTTTCCACGTGCATTGATTGATTGGTTATATTTCTGTTTCTTACTTGTGTATTGTTTGATTGTACTTGGGATAAAGTTTGTTCATACATACTAGTACTATTACACAGTACTAACGTCCTTTTTGCCGGGGGAGCGACTTTTTCTTATATGAATGTAGGTGGTTCTACAGCAGGTAATTCAGCCCACCGTCAGTAGTGCCTCCTCTCCCTTTCTTCAGCTCTTCTGGTGAGCCCCACTTCCTCCCGGGGCCACGTGTGGCTCATGTGGCCTTATTTTGAGTTTATGTTGTAGTGTAAGGTATAGTCGGGGCCTTGTTGCTGACAAATATTATACAAATCATTTGTATCATAGAGGCTCCGTAGACACAATGTGGGTAGTGTACATATGTATCTTGGGTAAGTAATGGTACAGTTCGGAATCGTGATCCACGTTGATAAATGTTGTGTGTATTTTTGTAAGTGTTTGGTATCATATGTTGGTAATGATAAAAAGGGTATAAATGAATTCAAGTTGTAAGGTTATGCTATGTTATAAATGACTATTTCACATGAATAATGTATATTGAAATCACGGGGTAACGCGTGGGATAGGAAAGGCAAATCAGGTTCACTTGATCGGGTTCATTCGGTTAGGCTCCGATCTCATCCCTCGAGTTTAAGGCATGACAAACTTGGTATCAGAGCCTAAGGTTTTAAAAGTGTCCTAGGATGTCTCGGAGCCGTGTCTAGTAGAGCCCTTCTTATCGGTGTGTTGTCGACCACATCTATAATTAGAGGGCTACATGGACATTTAGGAAACACCCTTTTCATTGTTATTCTATATCGTGCGGTGAAGTGGAAAGTGAAAATATTCTTGTGTAACTCGTGCATTGTTCCGAAATTTTCAGTAATGGCACCAAAGAAGAGAGCTCGACTCGGCCTAGAGGCTAATTCCACCCCAAGCGTGGCTGTGAATTCTGTACCCGATGGTGCGGGTGAGAGCGAATCCCTGACCTTGAATCTACCTGGAATTTATGTTCCAGACCTGAGTGTTCCTATTCCTACTGCTGTGGGGTGTGCTGCAACCCCTTCCGCTGGTATTCCTGATCCTTCTTTGGTTCCAGCTTCAGGTCCCGGTACTTCCGATGGGGACCTCAGGGGATCTGTTCATATGTTGACGCAGTTTGTGGCCGCTCAGGCCCAAAGATCCCATGCTGCCCCTGCGCCCTCTAGCGGACAGGGAGATTCCGCCGGTTCGATAGTCAACCAGTTTCTGCGGTTGGCCCCTCCAGAGTTCTCAGGTATTGATCCAGAGGCCGATCCACAGGATTTTCTAGATGAGATGTACAAGACGCTCCGGGTTATGAAGGCTACAGAGACAGAGAGGGTTAAGTTAGCATCTTACAGGCTGATGGGAGCAGCGTATTCATGGTTTGAGATGTGGGAGAATTATCGTGGGGAGGGAAGTCCTCTGGTGAGATGGGATGAGTTCGCTGATGCTTTCATTGATCAATTCTTTCCTGCCAAGACTATGACAACCCGTGCTATGGAGTTTGAGGTCCTCAAGCAGGGTAATATGAGTGTGTGGGAGTACCACATGGAGTTCGTGAGATTGTCCAAGTACGCTCCTCAGTTGGTATCGACTATGGATGCCAGAGTTCGACGGTTTGTTCAGGGCCTCAGTCCCTTGGCTGTGAATGAAGCTGCTACAACCGCCTTGCACTCAGACATGAATTATGGTAAGATAGTGGGATTCGCCCAGGCCACGGAGGCTAGGAAATTGAATATAAGGTGAGAGTAGTAGCAGGGCCCGGTCAGCGGGCCACTCGGGGAGTTCAGTTGGACGAGGGAGACCAGTTCAGGGGAGAGGACCATCAGGGCCATCCCAGTCTTACGCTCAGTCCTCATCCAGTGCACTTCCATCAGTGCCCCGTTATCAGCAGAACAGTCGCTGGGGGCCAAGATCAGACAGTAGGAGACCCCATCAGTCCGGTCGTCCAGGAGGGAGGTTCCAGCAGCAGAGGAGGGCTCTATGCCCTAAGTGTGGGAGGTTCCATACCAAGCCTTGTTACCTGGATATCCCGATATGCTACGAGTATGGGGTGAGAGGTCATCTTTAGCGGGATTGCCAAGCACCCAGTCATGGCATGGGTAGTGGTTTTGCTCAGCCGTCCAGTTCTTCAGTCGCCGCATCTTCAGTACGTCCTCCAGCTCCAGAAGAGCGTGGTGCAGTTAGGGGTGGAGTACGAGGTAGAGGTGGACCCAGTCGCCTCTATGCTTTGAGTGGTCGCCAGAGTGCAGAGGCTTCTCCAGATGTTATTACAGGTATTCTGACTGTTCAAGAAGTTGGTGTTTATGCTCTTATTGATCCGTGGTCATCTTTGTCATATGTTACCCCATTTATTGCTTCATGTTTTGGGATAGAACCCGAACAACTTCATGAGCTGTTCTATGTGTCGACTTCGATTGGTGATTCTATTACAGAAGCACGAGTCTATAGGAATTGTATGGTCACGGTGTGTAGTCGAGATACCACGCCCGATCTTATCGAGCTTGGGATGGTAGATTTTGATGTTATCATGGGAATAGATTGGCTTTACTCGTGCTTTGCTAAACTCGATTGCCGGACAAGAATTATGAGACTAGAGTTTCCTAATGAGTCAGTTATTGACTGGAAGGGGAATGGTGTGGTGCCAAAGGGTAGGTTTATTTCCTACCTTAAGGCCTCGAAGATGATTAAAAAGGGGTGTGTTTATCATTTGTTCCGGGTTGCGGACACCACTTCAGAAGTGTCTGCCCCCGAGTCCGTCCCAGTCGTGAATGAGTTTCTTGAAGTATTTCCGGACGAGCTTCCAGGGATCCGCCAGATAGAGAGATCGATTTCGGTATTGATGTATATCTAGATACGCAACAAATATCTATTCCACCATACAGAATGTCACCAGCAGAGTTGAGGGAGTTAAATGAGCAGTTGAAAGACTTATGAGAGAAGGGATTCATTCTGCCGAGTGTGTTGTCGTGGGGCGCTCCGGTTCTTTTTGTCAGGAAGAAGGATGGGTCGCTTCGGATGTGTATTGATTATCGGAAGCTCAACAAAGTCACTATCAAAAACAAGTATCCATTGCCCCAGATAGATGATTTGTTCGACCAATTGCAGGGTGCGAGGTTTTTCTCCAAAATTGATTTACTGTCGGGGTATCACCAGTTGAAGGTCAAAGAGAAGGATATTCCTAAGACCGCCTTCAGAACTCGTTATGGCAATTTTGAATTTTCGATAATGTCAGTTGGACTGACCAATGCTACAACGACTTTCATGGATCTTATGAATCGGGTTTTCAAACCGTTTCTTGACTCCTTCGTGATTGTTTTTATTGATGACATCCTTGTCTACTCGCGGAATCAGGAGGATCATGCTAATCACCTCAGAGCAGTTCTACAGACTCTTCATCAGCACCAATTGTATGCCAAGTTTTCAAAATGTGAATTTTTGTTAGAGTCAGTCACATTTTTGGGTCATGTTGTTTCCAGAGAAGGGATTAAGGTTGACCCCCAAAAGATCACAGCGGTGAAGGATTGGCCTAGATCAATGACCCTGACAGAGATTCACAGTTTCTTGGGTCTAGCTGGGTATTATCGGAGGTTTGTGGAGGGGTTCTCTACCCTCGCCTCCCCATTTACTAAATTGACGCAGAAAGCAGCTAAGATCCAATGGACCGAAGCTTGTGAGAAGAGCTTTCAGGAGTTGAAATCAAGATTGACTTCGACACCATGTTAACTTTGCCAAAAGGCACGGAGGGATTTGTGGTTTATTGCGATGCTTCAAGGGTTGGTTTGGGATGTGTATTAATGCAACACGGGAAGGTTATAGCCTATGCTTCTAGGCAACTCAAGAATCACGAGAAGAATTATCTGACACATGATTTAGAACTCGCGGCAGTGGTGTTTGCATTAAGAATCTGGCGGCATTATTTGTATGGAGTCCATGTGGACGTGTTCTTAGACCACAAAAGTCTCCAATATTTGTTCAAGCAGAAGGAGTTGAATTTAAGGTAGCGACGATGGTTAGAATTGCTTAAGGATTATGATATGAACATTTTGTACCCTCCAGGGAAGGCGAATGTGGTGGCCAACGCTCTCAGTCGGAAGTCTATGGGTAGTTTGTCTCATTTGAAAGTGGATCAGAGTCCTATAGCCCGGGATGTTTATCAATTGGCCAGTTTGGGGGTCTGTCTCTTGACCTCAAACGAGGGAAATATTAGGGTGCATAATTGGGCAGAATCATCAATTGTGGAGGAAGTCAAGGAAAAGCAGTATATGGATCTAGCATTGGCGCAGTTGAAGGAGGTAGTTTTGAATAACAAGATTTCGGCATTTTAACTCGGTAGCGATGATGGTGTTTTATGGTTCCAGGTAAGGCTATGTGTTCCTAAAGTGGATAATCTTCGGGAGAGGGTGATGGCGGAAGCTCACAATTCTAGGTATTCCGTGCACCTAGTTTTCTACGAAAATGTATCAAGATCTCCGGGAAGTTTATTGGTGAAGCGGTATGAAGGGAGGTGTGGCAGACTTTGTATCTAAATGTCCGAATTGTCAGCAGGTGAAGGCCGAACATCAGAGGCCCGGTGGGTTAACTCAGCTTATGGAAATTCTAATGTGGAAATGGGAACTGATCGACTCACGAAATCAGCTCACTTCTTGCCAGTCAAGTCCACCGATACTGCAGAACAGTATGCTCAGTTGTATATCAAGGAAATAGTCAGGCTTCATGGTACTCCAGTTTCTATTATCTCAGATCGAGGAGCCTAGTTCACGGCTAATTTTTGGAGGAAATTTCAGCAAGGTTCGGGTACTCAGGTAAATCTCAGCACAGCTTTCCATCCGCAGACTGATGGTCAGGCAGAGCGGACTATTCAGATGCTTGAAGATATGTTACGGACTTGTGTGTTGGACTTCAAGGGTAGTTGGGATGATCATTTACCGCTTATCGAATTTCCTTAAAATAACAACTTTCACGCTAGTATTCAGATGGCCCCATTTGAGGCATTGTACGAAAGAAGGTGTAGATCTCCGATTGGGTGGTTTGAAGTTGGTGAGGCAGAATTGTTAGGGCCAGATCTTGTGCAGCAGGCATTGGAAAAAGTCAGAGTCATTTGAGAGAGGATGAAAACCGCTCAGATCCGTCAAAAATCCTATGCAGACGTTCGTCGAAGAGAATTGGAATTCCAAGTAGATGATTGGGTATTCTTGAAGGTATCTCCCATGAAGGGAGTGATGAGGTTTGGGAAGAAAGGGAAATTGAGCCCAAGGTATGTCGAGTCATATCGGATTGCTCAAAGGATAGGACAAGTGGCCTATAGGTTGGAAGTGCCCCCTGAATTGTCATTAGTGCACTCGGTGTTCCATGTGTCTATGTTGAAGAAAGTGGTTGGAGATCCATGAGTCATCGTGCCAGTTGAGACTATTGAGATTAATGAAGAACTATCGTATGAAGAGGTTCCAATTGCTATTTTTGATAGACAAGTCCGTAGATTTAGGAACAAAGAAATTGCTTCAGTTAAAGTATTGTGGCGAAGTCAGCACGTTATGGAAGCCACGTGGGAAGCGGAAAATGAGATGAAAGAGAAATATCCCCATTTGTTTGAATAAGTCTAGTAGTGTTCGTCCGAACTGTCATCTCTAAGAAAGTTATATTTTATGTTCAATTTTGTGCAAAAGCACCCCATTTTTCCCCTGATTACCTTATTGTTGTAATTTCCCAATGTGTGCTAAAAACTGAACCCGCTATTCTTATTTGAGGAGTGTGCAGTCCTTGAAGTAAATGAAAGTTTTGTGGAACGTATGTGTTAGTCAAGTGATTAATAGTAGTGTAGGTTGGTAATGATTAATTGAAATGAATATGGTATATTGAGGTGATTGGGTTGTATGGGACTCATTCAAATGACCAAGTTATGTGCAAGAATGTGAATCATGTGCAAATTTGCGGTATAAGAAGAAAGAGCTATGTGTAGTTAACAAAATGATTGAATATTTGCAAATTGTTGAGGTAACAGCGTTGTGTGTGAGTTATTGGGTGATTAAAACTGTGTAATGGTGTTTGGAAATGTGTTTCGGGGGATCTTTAACAGGTAGATAGGTCTATTACAAAGGGAACTCTGGTGAAATTTTTCTGAAATATTAGAGTTAGTGAAAATCTGGAAGTTTGCATATCATGCTTTCAAAATTAATTGATTTCCAAAATCCTCATTCGAGGACGAATGATTTTAAGGGTGGAAGGATGCAAAGAGCAGTAAAATTTTCTTGTTTAAAATAATGCCCGAATGAGTCCCCGAGTTGTTTTTACAGTGGAAAATTTTNGTTGTTTTTATGGTGGAAAATTTTTAAAATGGACCTAAATTGAGTAAAATGTACCTCGGGACTTAAAGAATAAAATTTTCCAGGAAGTGGGCGTTATGCGACGCACTATGCGATCACATAACGTGTATGCGGACCGCATAATGGTCGCATACACGGGCAGATCACTGCCCCATCTGAGGTCAACTATGCGGTCCAATATGCGATCACATTTCGGTTCTACGGACCGCATAGCTGTCGCATTGTTGCTTTTGATTTTTGGGAGGGAGGTTATGCGACGCACTATGCGATCGCATAACGTGTATGAGGGCCGCATAATGGTCGCATACCTGGGCAGTGTGTTTTGAATTTTGGCCCATCTTGAGGGCCATTCTGTGGTTGATTCTGCGGACCGCATGTCCGGAATGCGATCGCATTCCTGACCACATTCTTGTGTCGGGCAGCTATTTTTCTAATTTTAAAACCCGACCCCAGTTCATTAAAACACCCCTCCCCTTAATTTTTAACCATTTTCTGAACAAAATTAGAGAGAGGGGAGAAAGGGTTCTTGAGAGAGAAAGCCTCATCCTTATCAATTGGATTTTCAATGTCACTCCGGCGTGGAAATTTCGAGTAATCATGTTCTTCTGCATTCTAACAGGTAAGAATCCCCAAACCCTTTTCATTAGTTTTCAGGTTTTAAACAAAAGGGGACTCTCATGAATTGATTCTTGAAAATATAAGTTGATACCTTGCATGCATGCTCATTAATGTCCATAATCTAGTAAGAGGAAGTGGGTTGGGGTAAAGTTCACAAAGAAGGGGTGGTGATCTAATGGGCCACATAGGATTCGGTAAAATGATTAAAAGAGTTTAAATTGCATGCATGATTTTAAATTCTGAGTTGAATATGTTTAATTGTGAACTAGATTGACGATACTAGTCGGTTCGGTGATTTGTGAGTAAAAGTTAAAAAGGGATTTCGACCCAGATATGTATGGCTAACTTTAACCTTTGTAGAATCCTCTTGTTGGGTTCGAGTATACGGTATGAGTACCTTGTTTGAAAATATGTGAATTGATTGTTCAAATGTGTTGAGACATAAGATTCTATTCTTTGATTATCCTAGTTGATTGCTATACTACGGTTCTATATGAGATCGTGAAAGGTGTTTTCATGTGCCTATCTTATTATGTGCAAAGCTCGTAGAAGCTCGAGGGTATCGATATGAAAGGATGTGTTAATGAATGAAAGAATTTTAATGTTCCCAAGTGTGGGAATGTATATGATGGCTAAAAAAAAAACCGTGCGTGGTAAGTAATGAAAAAGAGTATTGTGAAATGATGTAAATGAGTTGAACGATTATGGTAACACCGTGTACATGAATTACTGCTTGGTGAGAGTCATTGTGCCTTGAGCTCAAATAGCAAATTGTTGATATGAACTTGTGTTCCTTCAAAGGAAAAATTCTTGTGATTTGATTGTTTGTGGCTGTTGTTACGAAATATGATTGTCGGGTGGGATCGGGTTGCCCGCCGCAACACGAACTAATAAGGATAATGAGATGTGAGGTAATAAGGGTGCCCGAGGCAATAAGGGTGGCCGAGGTAATAAGGGAGGCCGAGGTAATAAGGATGGAATGTTATCATTATCACTATTGAAATGAAAATCTATGAAACTTGATAAGACGTGAGATAATAAGGGTGGCCGAGGTAATAAGAGTGGCCGAGGCAATAAGTATGGAATGTGATCGTTATCACTATTGAAATGAAAATGTGGGAAACTCTTGAATTTGGTGATGTTGAAAGGGGAAAGGGAGAGCTTGTGAAACTTGTTGATTTTGGTTGCTTCTTTCCACGTGCATTGATTGATTGGTTCTATTATTGTTTCTTACTTGTGTATTGTTTGATTGTACTTGGGATAAAGTTTGTTCATACATACTAGTACTATTCCACTGTACTAACGTCCCTTTTGACGGGGGCGCTACATTTTATTATATGAATGTAGGTGGTTCTAACACAGGTAATTTAGCCCACCGTCAGTAGTGCCTCCTCTCCCTTCTGTCAGCTGTTCTGGTGAGCCCCACTTCCTCCCGAGGCCACGTGTGGCTCATGTCGCCTTATTTTGAGTTTATGCTGTAGTGTAAGGTATAGTCGGGGCCTTGTTGCCGGCAAATATTATAAAAATCTTTTGTAATCATAGAGGCTCCATAGACACAATGTGGGTAGTGTACATATGTATCTTGGGTAAGTAATGGTACGGTTCGGAATCGTGATCCACGTTGGTAAATGTTGTGTGTATTTTTGTAAGTGTTTGGTATCATATGTTGGTAATGATAAAAAGGGTAGAAATGAATTCAAGTTGTAAGGTTATGCTAAGTTATAAATGGATATTTCACATGAATAATGTATATTGAAATCACGTGGTAACGCGTGGGATAGGAAAGGCAAATCAGGTTCGCTTGACCGGGTTTATTCAGTTAGGTGCCGATCTCGTCCCTCGATTTTGGGGCGTGACACTTGCGCTCCTTCGTCCTGCACCTGCCCATCCGCATATGCGCCCAAGCCTCCACTTCTGCGGTCTTCCTCACCCAACACCATTTTTTCTCTTGCGACCCCTTCTTTGCTTTTGTGGACACCACACCTACACAAACCAACCGCAGGTGCGCTCACACCAAAACCACTAACCACTAGCCTTAGCCAAAATCTCCAAAATGCTCCGAACCTTGCCCGAAACTCACCTGAGCCCCTTCGGGACCCCGTCCGAACATGACAACAAATCACATAACATAGCACAAACCTACACGAGGCTTCAAAACACACATAAAAATAATGAATCACACCTCAAATCGAAATCTATGAACTTTGAACTTCCTATTCCCAAGACTCGCGCTGAAACATATCAAATCATATTGGAATGAACCCAAAGTTTTCACACAAGTCCCAAATGACATGATGAAGGTATTCCGATTCTTGGAACCACAATCCGAATCTGATATGCTCAAAGTCAACTTGCGGTCAAACTTATGAACTTTAAAACCTTCAAATTTCTAATTTTTTTGCCAACTTGTGCCGAAACATTCTAGAAACATACAAATGCAAATCCGTACATACTCCCAAGTCCAAAATTGCCATCCAGACCTAACATAACCATGAAAACTGCATTTTCGGGTCAAATTCTCGAAAAGTCAAACTTGGCCAACTCTTTCAACTTAAAGCTTCAACATTGAACTCATTCTTCCAAACCAATTCCGAATAACCTGAAACCCAAAACCGTCGATTCACATAAGTCATAATACATCATACGGAGCTACTCATGACCTCAAACTACCGAGCGAAGTGAAAATTCTCAAATCGACCGGTCGAGTCGTTAAAACTTGTGACACTAGATCTTGGCACACACACTAGTAGACTTATGATTTTTTGTTTTATCCTTATGGCCATATACATTTAGCCGCTTTTGTTTGTTAATTTAAATTTGATTCTTACTAAATCTATGAAATTAAAGGAATACATTTACTTAGAAGAACTTATTAAAATGGGAATTCACTAGGTTGCTCATTGTTGGCTTGCCTAGCAATGGTGCTGGACGCTATCACAGCCTAAAATGGAATTGGGTCGTGACATGCTTCATTCTATGTGGCTATGCCAATGTATACCATTATTATATGTAAAGATCTATATTACATATACTTCAAATAAATATAATACTCAAATACACTAAAATTTTAGTTGTAAGTTAATATCTTATTGATCAATTATATATTAGTTATTATGTATCTAGTATACATCGAGTATGTATTTCATATATTATTGCATTTATAGTATATTATATATAGACATATAGTTTGTAATGAATAGAGTAGAATCTGTAATTGTGTAGGTTGGCATAGAAGATTAAGGAAGTGTAGTGAACTAAAATCTGGGAATATGTCCAGATTAAGCATGAACCATGTAAATATTGCTTTAGAAATGAAATGAAATTAATTACCAAAAAAAACAATATATACATATAGTTAATTTTCAAAAATGTTCTAGTAAGTCTATATAAATAATGAGTGTATGTATGCATGTAAGTATGTATGTTTCTTGAATCGATCAATTTATATTAATCATTATTAAGGGTACATAAAAATAATGGATAAAATAATTTTATTGAAGACTGAAGTTACAATGTACAAAGACTAGGGACTAAACTGCAGTTAAGTAAACTTGTAACCATAATCAGGAAAGTAATTATTAACTACCTTGAATTAGTTACAGGAATGAAAAGAATCAGTAGAGTTGATCCTTCCTATATATATATGTGATGATCAGCTCATTGTAAATACAATTGAAGAATGAATACAATACACTTTATCTTCCTCTCTGTCAAGATCATCTAATTATCCATTCTTCTTCTTCGTTGGCCCCCAGTTTTGGTACTAGTATTTCTTCTTCTTATGCATTTCTTCCTTGTGTTCCTAATTTGAAAATACACAAAGCAGTTCATAGTATCAGAGCAGTAAAGACTTAGAGCCTGAAGATCAAATCAATTCCGTAAATTACTTGAAGAAAGAAAGATCTTTCGAAGCAAAGGAACAAGAATGAGTAATACTGCAGATCAAGAAGCCTTTGCAAGTGTTGATGCGTCTAGTGGAGGGAACAGTCACTCTTCTTTTAGGAATCGACTACAATCTCCCTCTTCTTTCTTCATCCATCAGATGTTAGTGGTGTACAAATCATATCCTTCCAACTTACAAGTATCGAAAACTATTCTATTTGGTTTTGTTCGATGAGGATCTCTCTGTTAGGAAGGAATAAACTAGGTCTTGTGGATGTCTCTTGTAAAAAAGAGGATTTTCCTGTAGCTATGGGAAATCATTGGGAAAGGGTTAATGCCATAGTTCTTTATTGGATAATGAGTTCAGTTGCTAAAGGGCTTCTAGGAGGTATTAGGTATGCAACTAATGCCCAGGCTATTTGGGAAGAATTGTATGGATGTTTTAACAAAATTGATGGTTCAAGAAATTTTAATATCCATAAAGAGATAACTACCTTAAACCAAGGAACTACTTTGTGTCTAGCTATTTCTCAAAATTAAAAAACTTATGGGAAGAGTTGGAGGCATTAGTTCCTGCTCCTAGCTGCAGTTGTGAAAAATCCAAAGAGTTTAGACTGCACCTGTAAAAATTGAAGATGTTTCAATTCTTAATGGGGCTGAATGAGTCATATGCCTAGGCAAGAAGTCAAATAATACTCATGACCCATATACCATCTGTAAATCAAGCCTACTCTATGGTTATAAGTGATGTGAGTCAAAAATGTGACTGGTATCCTAGGTGCTAATCCCGCAGTAATGCCAGGAAACTATGAAGATGCTTTGTTCACCAGAAATGCTGGTGGAAATCAGAACCATAAGTTTAAGAAGAACTATAATTTGTAGTGTGAAGTATGCAAACTTAAGGGGCATACCAAAGAAACCTGTTATAGAGTGGTAGGATACCCTCCCGAATTCAAGAAAATGAGATTTGAGTAATATGCCGCTCATAATGTACAAATGGACAATTGTACCTCTCAGGCTAGTCAGAATAATGGTTTCAATGTTTTGCCACAGGCCAATTTTCCATCGATTAAACCAATAGTGGATTACTCTGATATGAAGAACAAGTCAGACACTCTTAATGGACAAAATCTCAACATTGTCCCTACATTATTTACCAAAGAGAAGTACAATCAGCTTCTACAAATGATAAACAAAGAAGAAGCAACAACAACTTACTCAACTAATACGGTAGGTAAGCATATTAACTGTATTGCTACCAAGACTTTTCAGGAATAGATCATTGACACAGGTGCAACAAATCATATGGTGTCAAGCTTAAGTTCATTGAATAGTGAGACTATAATTAACTCTGAAATGCCAAAAAAGTATTCCTACCTAATGGTGATGTGTCCCTAGTCACACATGTAGGAACAAGTAATTTGTTTAACAAGGATACTATCACAAATGTTTTTCATCTACCACAATTTAAGTACAATCTTCTGTCTGTATCTAAACTAACTAAAGAGCTAAATTGGATGGTTGCTTTCTTCCCTGAATTCTGTATTTTTCAGAATCTCTTAAGTGGGAAGGTGAAAGGAGTTGGTAGAGAAAAAGATGGGCTATATCTGTTTGTGACTGGTGCAAAGGAACACACAAAATTTGCAAGCTTAAATGTTCAAGACTCAGACGGTAGAATCAACAGTAATGAAGCTGATATACAACTATGGCATAGTAGACTAGGACATGTTCCTATTTATGTAATGAAAAAACTTCTATTTGTTTCTCAAGAGGTCGTAACAAATAGAATAGCTAATTGCAAAGTATGTCCATGTGCAAAATAGACTAGGCTTCTATTTCCTAACAATAGTATTATAACTAATAAGTTCTTTGATTTAGATCATATGGATGTATGAGGGCCTTGCAAAGTCTCTACTTTTGATGGATATAAATACTTCTTGACTATTGTAGATGATCACTCAAGAATGACATGGATTTATCTATCTGGTTTGAAGTTTGATGTATGTGTACTCATTCAGCAATTTATTCAGCTCATTAAAACACAGTTTGATAGAACTACAAAGGTGGTGAGAACAGATAATGGCTCAGAGTTTGTCAACTTAGTTTGTAGTGAATTTTTTAGCAAATATGGCATCATTCATCAGAAGACCTGTGTCTATACACCCTAATAGAATGGGGTAGCAGAAAGAAAACATAGACATATTTTGGAAGTCACTAGAGCTATAAGATTTCAAGGTTCAATACCAATCAGGTTCTGGGGATTGTGTGTATTAGCAACTGTTTACATTATTAATAGAATGCCTATTTCAATACTACAACACAAGTCTCCATTTGAAAAACTATACAAAAGACATCCATCAATTCTGCATCTGAGAGTCTTAGGGTGTCTATGTTATTCTAAACATGTGCAAGAAACTGACAAAATGTTATCTAGAATAAGAGTTGTTGTACATATGGGACATGCAGAAAATCGAAAAGGATATCTTCTTTATGATATTGAGAAATATGAGTTCTTCATCAATAGAGATGTAATAATTCAAAGAAACAGTCTTTCCATTCTATCTCAGTACAAACAATTAACAAAATCAGTCCATATTCAATGACACTACACAAGGTTAACAATATCTATATATAGAACTGGATACTACATATGATAGACAACATTTTAATATTGCTAGTCCTAATGATCATCAAGATGAAGAACAAGATATCCCTATACTACATGTTCAACAAACTTCAGAACTAGAAGTTGATATAGCTGCACCCCCATCAGCTATGTCAGTACCTCAGGGAAGACACAATACAACTATTCACTCAAGGCAATCCAGTAGAGCCACACACAAATACTCCTGCAGAACCACAAGTCAACCAAAGAAGATCAGAACGAGAAAACCAACCTCCTATATGGATGAAAGATGTTGTGCCAATAAATATTCACAAAGACACACCTTATGCTCTATCCAATTACATCACCTATGACAAACTAAATCCACAACATCAAGCCTACATTGCAAAAATTTCAACTGTGACAGAACCGAAGTCTTACTCTGAAGCATTAAAATATCCAAGATGGGTAGATGCTATGAAAGATGATATTGAAGAATTACAAAAAAATCATACATAAGATCACTTCACTACTAGCTTGAAAAATACCTATAGGTTGTAAATGGATCTGCAAAGTAAAATACAAGTCCACAGGAGAAATTGAAAGATTTAAGGCAAGGCTAGTTGCCAAGGGATATAGTCAACAAGAAGGGATAGATAATCATGAAACATTTTCTCCAGTTGTAAAGATGAAAACACTTAGAACAATTCTAATACTTCCTGCACATAAAAGATGGTTCATACACCAAATGGATGTATATAATGCATTCCTACAAGGTGATCATGATGATGAGATATATATGGAATTTACAAAAGGATTTAGGACTCGGAGGGAGAAAAATCAATCAGTATGTATACTCCTCAAATCCCTGTATGGAATAAAACAAGATCCTAGACAGTGGAATGCAAAACTATCATAAGCGTTGTTGAGAATATGGTTCAAATAGAGTCAGTATGATCATAGCCTGTACCTGAATCACACTCAACAAGGAATTGTTCTAGTATTAGTATATGTTGATGATATGCTTATTTACTGGAGGTACACTTAATCTGATTCAAGACAAAAAAAACCAGCTTGCACAAGCCTTTAAAATGAAGGATCTAGGAGAATTAAATTCTTTCTAGGAATTGAGTTTGCAAGGACAACTCAAGGTATACTAATGCATCAAAGAAAAAACACTTTGTAGCTTATTTCTGAATTGGTATTAAGTGCTGCTAAACCAGCCTCTTCACCTATGGATATCAATGTCAAGTTTACTACAATGGGATATGACGATCACTTGGCAAACACAAGAACCGACACAACTGTTGACCCCCTACCGATCAACACGCCTACCAGAGGTTAATTGGAAAGCTACTATATTTAACTATGTCTGGACCTGATATCTCATATAGTGTTCAAACACTAAGCCAGTACTTACATCAACCAAAGAAATCACACATGGAGGCTACTATGATGATTGTCAAATATGTGAAGAAAGAACTAGGAAGAGGCATTCTACTGTCAAGCAATAGATTAGATGGAATAAGTGCATAGTGTAATGCAGACTGGGCAGCATGTGCACACACAAGGAAATCAGTAACAGAATATCACACCAAACTAGGTGATTCTTTAATTTCATGGAAGTCAAAAAAACAAAATACCATATCCAGAAGTTCTACTGAAGCAGGATACAGAAGCATGGCATCAACTGTTGCTGAATTAGTTTGGATATTGGGATTCATGGAAGAAATAAAGGCTGAAGTTAAGCTACCTGTTGTGATTTACAATGATAGAAAATCTGCAATTCAAATTGCAACCAATCTAGTTTATGATGAGAGGACAAAACATATAGAAATAGATTGTCACTTCATAAGGGAGAAAATAGCTCAAGGCCTTGTCTCAACTGATCAATACATTTCTACAAAAGAACAACCAACAAATATCCTAACAAAGGGATTGAATAAGGTGCAACATGAATATCTCACTTCTAAGCTAGCAGTACTGAACATATTCACTAAGTCCTAGCTTGAGGGGGAGTGTTGAAGACTAAAGTTACAATGTACAAAAGCTAGGGACTAAAATTTAGTTAAGTAAACTTGTAACCATAATCAGGAAGGTAGTTATTAACTATGTTGAGTTAGTTACAAGAATGAAAAGAATTAGTAGAGCTGATCCTTCCTATATATATATATATATATATATATATATATATATATCTGTGATGATCAACTCATTGTAAATAGAATTGAAAAATGAACACAATACACTTTATCTTCTTCTCTCTCAAGATCATCTAACTGTCTATTCTTCTTTTTCTTCTTCGACCTCCAGTTCTGCTACTAGTATTTCTTCTTCTTTTTCTTCTGCATTTCTTCCTTATGTTCTAATTTGAATAATACACAAATTAGTTCAAATTTATTATAAATAAAGTGAATGTATATGGATGTTTATTTAATCCACTCATAAATTCTATTCAAATGTGCTATTTAGGTAGATGTACCTATTAATTCCTAAGATATATCTAGTGAACTTTGTGTGTAGCTTGTATACTAAAAATATGACATTCTTTTCCCATGGAATAACACACGAGAAAACAATTGAGTAAGAGAAGTTCTATATTCTCCTCCTATATATCTTGTCTCCATTACTATATTGTTCTATTTTTCTCATCTCATAATACGTTATCAACACGAGGTTCTAATCGAATTTATTATGTCGAAGTTGTGTTTATTTTTTTCTTTTTTTTATAAGGTACATTTCTTCTAAATCTATTCCAGTACTGCTGCTACCTATGTTTGTATGTGAAATCTTCTTTACATTTTAGTTATCTCTAGTGATCATGCTTAAAGTAATTTCACGTACATAGTAAGATGTAACCTATAATAATAATAATTTGTGTTATTGAATGATTTCTCCTATGTAATATTTACTAAATTTCATCTAATCAACTATATAAAGAAAACAGGAAGCCTTAGTGACCGTTTGAACATAAGAATTGTAAAATTTCAAAAAACAAAAAACGGAAAAGGTCCAATAATATACTTAAACTATTGGATATAGCTCAATTTTGTCCTCCGTTAGTAAACTGGGCCAATAATACTTTCAACCTAACGGCTAAACACACAAGCCTTCTCATCACATTAATTAGATGACATGACATCCACATAAGCGGATCTCTCTTCTTATTTTCCCTCTTCTTATAACTATATTCACCCATTCCCAAAACCCTAATTGTCATTGTTCCCCAATTTTAAAAGTCTTCATTTTCCTTCAAAATTTCTGCTCAAATTTCTGCTCAATGTCTGATTTATCTGTGAATGCACATGGAATTCAATATGCAAGAAGGTGCCATTGCAGATTGATTGCATTATATTTGATAGCTTGGTCAGACGCCAATGCTGGGAGAAGGTTCTACAAATGTCCATGATCCAAGGTTAATTTTAGATTTATTTTGTTTTTGGTCGATTTATCTGATTCATCTTCGTTTGTCGAGTTAGGTTTTTCTTGATTTTTACTGTTTATGTACAAAAAATGACTAATATTTTCACTGAAAATTGTGATATGATGTAGGTTAGTTCTTGCTGGTATTTTGAATGGATTGATGAAGAGCTCCCTCGTCGAGCGGTGATGGTGATCAAAGACTTAAAAACTAAACTTGATGCTGATAAGGTTGAGAGGAACAATTTGAGGAATAAATTTTATCTCATGGAACAAGCTACGATGGTTCAAAGGGGTCCTATGAAGATGAAAAGTGAGGAATTGGAGGGTGCTATTAACGTCGAAAAAGACGACTCTAAGAACTTGTATGATGAAATGGAAGATGTTATCATAGTTGAAAGGCACAATTTGAAGATGAAACTTGATGAAATGGATCAATTTCAACTTGTGGAAGCTGAAAAAGCTAGTAATTTAGAGGTCAAAGTGAAGAAGATGAGAACTATCATTTTGGTTTCATGGGCTTTGTTATTTGCTTTGGTTTTCGTAGGGATGATGAAGTGAATGTATGTTATTTTAATATGTTGTTGTAGTATTTTGGTTTAGTTATAGAGATGTTGAAGTGAATGCATGTTGGTTTAGTATGTTGTAGTATGTTGGTTTAGTATGTTGTAGTATTTTGGATAAATCATTCCTCCTGTCTCATCTTCTTTATGGATGCTCCTGTGTTATTGTGACGACCCGACCGATTGTTTTGAGAATTTTCACTTCGCTCAGTAGCTTGTGGGCATGAGTAGCTCTGTATGTTGTATTATGGCTTATATGAATTGTTGATTTTGGGTTTCAGGTTATTCGGAATCGATTTGGAAGAATGATATTCATTGTTGAAGCTTTAAGTTGGAATAGTTGACCAAGTTTGACTTTTTAGTAGTCGACCTTGGATTGGAGTGTCACGACCCGGATTTCCCACCATCGGGATCATGATGGCGCCTAACGTTCAACCCACTAGGCAAGCCAACATGAATGTTTAATTTACCTTACTCTTTTATTACTATCAGATAACGGTGAAATACAAAACCATCAGAAATGAAAATACAAAATGAAGGAAAGTCTAATAACTTGACCAATTACCATCTCGAAATTTATAATACTAAACCCAGAATTTTGGTGTCACAACTTCACAGACTATCTACGAGTACTACAAATAAGGGGTTTGAACAAAAGTGAATACATCTGTTTCTGGAATAACTAGAACAGAATACAAAGAAGTAGAAGGGGACGCAGAGGCCTGTAGACGCCTGCAGGACTACCTCCGTGTCTCCACGTGGACTGAAGGCAGCCTCCTCGCTCTAAGGTCTATAGGGCCCTGTACTGGGATCTGAACAACAAAAATGTGCAGAGTGTAGCATCAGTACAATCGACCCCATGTACTGAGTATGCGTCGAGCCTAACCTCGGTGAAGTAGTGACGAGGCTAGGACACGACAACCAAACAACCTGTACAGTTTAATAAGATACAAAAGAAATTATAACAAGGAATAAGTAGCTAAGTACCAAGAAAAAGGGGAACATGCTGAGGGGAAGAATATCAAATAATGGAAATACCGTAATGAGACGAAAATTCAAATATCAACTTAAACAGCAGAAAATGGCAACACAAAGAGAACAGTGCACGACATCACCCTTCGTGCTTTTACTCTCATCCTCACCAAATAGTAAATGCAAATGCACGGCATCACCCTTCGTGCTTTTACTCTTATCCTCACAATAAATCAATAGAAACAGCACGGCATCACCCTTCGTGCTTTTAATATCATGATATGGCACGACATCACCCTTCGTGCTTTACACTCTTCCTCACCCAAACAATATCAATAACAGCAATCCGGCAAGGAAAATCAACAATAGGAACAACAATAATAAAATCACAACGTGCCGGCAAGGGAACCACAATAGAATCAATACCATCCCGACAAGGGACACAACTATAACTAATCTCACTTAGTACATAACTTCGCATAGAATTTATCAACTGAAACACATACTCAACTCTAATCAATATCGAGAATTTCCACCAATATGAATAACCACAAAGTGAAGCTCAAGTAATAATCAATGAAAAACCACATAATTCACAATATTCGACTCACGGGCATGCTTGACACAAACGTAAAGGTACTCATCACCTCACCTATATGTTGAACATGATACTAACACATAGCAAATAGGACATAACACCCGTTCCACGACCAAACTCAAGCCTCGATTACCGCATTCCCTTTTGAATTTGACTCCAATTCACTTGTATCTAGACATAATTAACTCGATAACATCAATAAATGCTAAACAATACAATCCCAACGCTTAATTATAAGTTTTCTATCATTCTTCCCAAAAAGTTAAAAATCGATCCCGTGCCCGCATGGTCAAAACACGAGGTTCGGACCAAAACCCGATCACCCACGAGCCCACGAGCCCGAATATGTAATTAGTTTCGGAATCTGACCCCAAATCGAGGTCTAAATTCCCAAATTTGTAAAATCCCTAATTATCCTAAAATGCCTAATTTTCTACCCTTAAGAACATGATTTAGGCCTAAAAATCTAATGGGTGTTAATGGAAATTAAAGAAACGAGTCTAAGAACACATACCTATGGTCTTGTGGTGAAATCCCTCTTCAAAAATCGCCCCTAAGCTACCTTGGTTTTCAAAATATGAAGAAATGGCTAAAATTCCGACTTGCTACTGTTTTAAAAAAAAATGGACGAATGAACTATGCGTTCGAGACCAAGCCTGTGCGTTCGCGTAGGCTTCCACTCCTCTGCCCTTCGCATTCGCGTGCTAGTGGTCGCGTTCGCAAAGGGTTAAGGCTACCCATTCCCCAGATCCCTTCTTACTCTATGCGTTCGCGATTGACCTAGTGCGTTCGCGTAGAGTAAACTCCCAAGGCTCCGCGTTCGCACCTAGCTCTATGCGTTCGCAAAGTGTAAACCATCCCCCTTCCCCGTTTGTGCATTTTGTTCGCATGGGTTACCACACACTCACATAGTGTAAATACCCAGACACCGGATACAGCCAACAACAGCAGATTTTATAAGTTTGAAAACACTCCGACTCCTATCCGAAACTCACCCGAACCTTGGGGGCTCCAAACCAAACATGCACACAACCTCAAAAATATCCTACGGACTTATTCGTGCGATCAAATCGCCAAAATAACATCTTAAACAACAAATTTAGCATAGAAATCAAAGAAAAATCTCAAAACTTCCAAAGTATAAAATTTCACAACTACGGGTCCGAATCACGTCAAACGACCTTCATTTCTTGCCAAATTTTACAGACACAACGTAAATATCATATTGACCTGTACCGGGCTTCGGAACCAAAATACGGGCCCGCTACCATAAATTTCAAATATAACCAAATTTCCAAAAACTCTTATATTTTCAGAAAAACAATTTCTTTCAAAAATTCATTTTCTCAGGCTTGGGACCTCGGAATTTGATTCCGGGCATACGCCCAAGTCCCATATTTTCCTACGATCCTCCGGGACCGTCAAATCACGTGTCCGGGTCCGTTTACCCAAAATGTTGACCGAAGTCAACTTAAATTAAATTTTAAAAGCAATTAGCATTTTTCTCAGTTTTTTCATATAAAAACTTCTCGGATATACGCCCGGGCTGTACACGCAAAACAAGGTGAGATAAAGGAAGGTTTTCAAGGCCTTGGAACACCGTTTTAACTTATAAAACAAGGGATGACCTTTTGGGTCATCACATGGAGTTTTAATTGTTCTATTAGGTTTGGATGGGGATTTTGGACCCGGGCATATGTTTGGATTTGCATTTCAATGTTTCTAGAAGGTTCCAACACTAATTGGAGAAAGTTGGAAATTTTAAAGTTTAGAAAGTTCATAAGTTTGACTAAGAGTTGACTTTGATGATGTCAGATTAGGATTATGGTTGCGGGAATCGGAATAGCTTCATTATGTCCTTTGGGTCTTGTGTGCATTATTTGAGTTCATTCCGGGTTGATTTGATATATTTCGGCTTGAGTTTTGGAAGTTGAAGATTCGACATTTATTAATTTCGATTTGAGGTGTGATTCGTCGTTTCGATGGTGTTATGTGAGATTTTAGACTTTGAGTAAGTTCATATTGTGTTTTTAGGACTTTTTGGTACATTTAGACGGGGTCTCGAGTGGCTCGGGTATGTTTCGAAGTGAGTTTTGAGCGAGTCCGGCCATTTCGACACTCTGATGTTGTTCTGGTGCTTTTGGAAGTGCGGGACACACATTTTGGAGTGCTGAGGCAGAAGAAGAGTGTTGAGGCACAAGAAAACGTGCTGAGGCAGAGGAAAAATGTAGACCACAGAGGAAAAGTGCAGACCACACATTTCTTCTTGAGGCCGCACTTTAGGGTGTTCTGCAGGTTCGCTGGTGCGACTTCGGAAGATTATATCTTTTGATTCACAAGGAATTTGGAGATTATTCAAAAACAGAATTTGTAGCCCTTCGTGTATAGTTTCTATAAAGATAAAGAAATCATCATTTTGACATTTTTACATAAAGTTATGATCATTGTACTAAATCTTGGTAGGGCAGAATTTGCTGAAGTGCAGCCGCACAATTTGGATTGCGGCCGCACGGCCTGGGATGTGTGACCACACTTAAAAATGTGCGTCAGCACTTTTGAAGGAAGATTTAGTACTATATAAAGGAGGGTTAGGGTATTAGTTTACATTTTGGACTTTGGGAGCTCGGTTTGTGGCGTTTTTTCGTGGGGTTTTCAAGAAAATCATTCGGGGTAAGTGATTCTTACTCGGATTTTGTTAATATATATGAATATATCATTGTTTTCATAATTTAATTATTATTTTGAGATGAAAATTGGGGAGTTTTGCCTAAAGTTTCATAATGTGATTTTTTGAGTTTTGAACATCGATTCAGAGTCGGATTTGAGTAAAACTAGTATGGTTGGACTTGTAATTGAGTGTGTTATTGGATTTTGTGAGTTTTGTTGGGTTCTGAGGTGCGGGCCCGTGTGGAAATTTTGGGATGATTTTGATTAACGATTTGATCTTTATCATTTGGAATGGTTTCCTTGGTCTTTATTTGATGTATTTGAGTTGCTTTTGGGTAGTTTTGGGCCGTTCGGAGGTCGGTACACACAGAATGGCATTTTTGGAGCATCGCTTTGCTTGCTCGGTATTGGAATTGGATTTTTGGAGGTAAGTAACACTTATAAACTTAGTGTTGAAGGTATGAAATCCCGATATACGTGTTATGTGATTGGTATTGAGATGACGCACATGCTAGGTGACGGGCATGGGGGTGTGCACTATGTGAATTGGAACTCCATTATTTCCATGGCACTATATAGCGGTCCTATTTTGTTGATATCCGTATTTTCACCATATGATAAAGTAATTGAGCTGTCAATCATGCTAGATATCATGTTTAGGCTTTATGTCGATACTATTGGGACCAATAGTGGTCGTTTCTTGCTGTCATTTTACTGATTTTTTTTATATTTCATACTCAGTCATATTCATGCATTCATATCATCTCAGTCACAATTGTTATGTATCAATACATTATATCATTGTTGTCGGGCTAGTTTCATGATATTGTGAGCCCGTGAGTGAGACTGGAGAGATTGATGACTGAGTGAGGCTGAGAAAATAATTATGAGTGACAGTTATGGGATCGGGCTACATGTCGTAGCGGTTATGTTGATTTTATGATAGCTCATAGGCTGTAGGAGCCCCTCCGGAGTCTGTACACACTCCCACTGAGGGTGGTTGATTATATTGAGGGATGGATCTTCCCTGGACATGGATCTTGTCCGAAGTATTTATATACCTGGGGATGGATCTTCCCCATGGACTGGATTTGCCCCTACTCAATACTGAGTGATTGTTGGTCAGTTGATATATATATTCCGAGATGGATCTTCCCTTGGCCGGATTGGACATATACAGTACTGAGTGATTGAGCGTGATGAGTGGCAAGTATGAGACAGTGAGATTGAGTACTCTGAGAGTGTGATTACATGAGTTCATCTCTGACATACATGGCATTGACATGCACACATGACATACATGCATAGAGATACATTTTCCTCATGTTATACGGTATCACGTCATTCATGACTTTTCACACATATTGATATGTGGTCATAGAGAGGTATTTCACACTTGATATCTGGAAAGAAAATGAAACATCTTATTTATTGTGGAAAGGATATTTGGAAAAATTACAGTTTTCAAACTATCTCATATTTTTCGGCGATTTCGGTTAAGGATTTGGGTTTTCACCATATGTTTGAAAAGAGGAACTTTTTTTTTCGGGAATTATGAATAAGCTGAGCATTTTAAATTCTGAGTTATTCTTTATTACTTGCCTTGCATTGTTATGAAATGCTGTTGGTTATCGGTGTTGGAACCGACCTATGTTACAGCTCGTCACTACTTATTGAGTAAATATGATCAGTTGTACTCATACTACGCTTCTGTACCTTGCGTGCAAGTGTTGAATGCTGACGTTATTGTGATCGACATGAGCTGTAATTGAAGATGTACCTGTGTTCCAGTTGTAGTTGCCTCTTGTTCATGGTAGCCTTAGATCTATAAAACTTTGTTTATGTACTTTTCAAACAGATGATATATTCATTTCATTTCAGCTTTGTAAACTCTATTCTTAGAAGCTCATAATTTGTACTACCAGTTCTTGGAAAATGTATAAGACTTAGTTGACTTCTCTATTTAATTATTTTATTAATTTTATTGGAATTGGATAGTCATTAGTTGGATTACCTAGAGGGTTGAGTTAGGTGCCATCACAAGTAGTTGTATTTTGGGTCGTGGAAGTTACGTATGAAGTGAATGATATGAAAGCACATGTTTCTTTATTGAAAAGCGGCAGAGATTATAATGGTGATTATTGACATATTTGTTTCATGACAAGTTATTTCAGATGTTGGGCTTAAATTATGATCGCTTTTTAAGTCCTCCCTCCTTTTTAACTTGATCGACATTTGGTTTGCTTTGTGGAGTTGGAACTGCGCATATGATATTTCAACTGTACCTTCATGGACTAAATCATGTGAATTTCAACTTCTCACAGCATTTCAACTAAACTGCCCAGCAAACTAAATTGTTATGCGAACTACACCAAAGAGCACAATACATACTAAACCAACTGCCCAACAATCTAAACGGTTGTGTAAATCGTTGAGGAAACTAAATTGCTGGATACAATTTCTCCTAGATGAACTAAACACCATTGCATATTAAACACCACTACATATTAAAAAACCATAGTTGTGCAAACTAAACTGTTGTGCACATTACAAATTGAGCAAACTAAACTGCTGACAAAATAAACTGATGTGCAAACATCACTGCATAGTAACATGCAAACTAAACTGCTGTAATATTAGTTTACAGCTACTAAAACTACTGCTAGAATTGTTGTAATATTAGTATTACAGTAAAACCAAAACACCAAAACAAAACATACAATATTATATGTCATTCTGCGATCATAGAGTTTACAGTAAAACCAAAACATGTTTACTACTGCTACAATACTGCTACTAAAACCAAAACATGTATACTGCTATCATAGAGTTTGCAGTAAGTAACACCAAAACACATTAAACAAGTCTTGCCAGATTTGCAACTACATACAATAACCAATATTCCTAGATTTGTGAGTTCCCATTGAGTTTCCTGCTCTTCAACTTCCCAACTTTCTTTTGTCTTTCCACTTCCAATTGATTTCCAGTCACTGCTTCTTTACCTTTTCAAGTGAGCTTAGTAGGTGAGTAAGGAAGATCAGTGGGATAACTGACACCAATATGATCTCATGTAAAAGAGATCACTCTTGTCCCACCTGAGATGAATTGTTTCTGCCTCATCAATAGTCGTGTTTGATCTTCAGAAATATAGACATTAAAGCAGGGTCACTTTCATGCTCACTACCATCACCAAAGGGTTCTATTTTGTGTCTTGGTACTCTAGGTGTAGGCATGAACACAAATTTACTTTCATGTTCACCTTCTTGTGTTGGTTGAGGGGATGAACAACTAACATCCTCAACATTTCCTTCAGCACCAACCTATAATTAAAAGAAAAACTTTCTATTAAATAACTACAATTATCTAAGAAGAAAGATAAGTTAAGAAGCAAGTACCTTGCATGTCCTTGAATTGTTTTCCAGTTCACCACAAATACTGCATGTCATTCTAGTTCCCCTTTTTGATGCAGCCCAATCTCCTTTCTTAACCTCATCCTTCTTCCTATTTCTTTTGACTTTTGGCCTTCCAACAGTTTTGGCAAGTGGAGGAGGTTCCATAACATGTTCTGGTAATACTTTCCAGAACTTTTCACCTCTAACAGGCATCAACTTGGCCCTATATGTCATTTGGTAAGCTTCCTTGCTGTGCCACAAACTAATTTCAGTCTCTAGATCCTCTCTCTTGTATTTTAGTGCCCTGATGGCATGAGGGCATGGGATTCCAGTCAACTGATATGATCTACAAGTGCATTTCTTCTCCACTAGGTTCACTCTATGTCTATCATCACCCTCAGAAACCTCATAGCCAGTTTCACCATTGAAATGAATAGTACATAAGTTTGCTATCTTCAAATAAGCAGCATACAACTTCATGTAGTTAGGACTGAACTCACCTCCCCATGTTCTAGCTTCTTCATCCTTCTTTCTCAACCTGTTCATGATGTTTATTCTAATATCCTCAAGCATCTTCAGGATAGGCTTGCCTCTTGCTTCTAAGATCCAACAGTTGAAGGACTCTATAAAATTATTGTCCACTATCTGATTTTTGCACAATGTATTAAAGCATGACCTACACCAATTCTGTGGTGGATACCTAAGCAACTCCTTGGCAGCATCAGCAGACAATTCACCAAGATTATTTAGTTGATGTTTAAAGTCCTCCTCTTAAGTGCTCCAAGCAGACCACCATAGGTATTTGTTCATCTCTCCTGAAATTGTTATTTTCTTACTCTAGTTGGCTTCAATATGCCTCGCACAAAATCTGTAATTTGAGAGAGGAAGGACAGTTCTTACTGTTTCCAAAAGACCCTCCACATATAAACTTAAACAGAATTAACTATATAATAATTTTAAAAATTACTGGAATAGTCAGTTAAACAAAATCATAAGTTGTACCTTTTGCATATCAGACATAAAGGTAATGCTGGTTCCATCTTTCAGATTCAGTGAGTGTTTTAGCAGCTCCAGAAACCATGTCCATGGCAAGGTGTTTTCTTTGTCAACTACAACCAAGGCCAGGGGATAGAAATGATTCATGAATCTTGTGCAACAACCACCAATAGTTGCCCCTTGCAATGATCCTTAAAGAAAGTCCCATCTAGTCCAATGAATGGTCTCAACCCTTATTTGAACCCCAACTTTATTGCATTGAAGCATATGTACATTCTAAGAAATCTTCTTATACCTTCAGCTATGGCATCTTTTGATAAATTGATAACCACATCACTACCAGGATTGCTCTCCCTAATCTCTTTTGCATATGCTTCTAATCTGTTATAGTCGTCTAAAAAGCTTCCTTGCAATTGCTGAAGTGGCATCCTCTTAGCCCTTTTCAATGTGGAGTTATGTACATTCAATGAAAATTGATTTTCAAATCTAGTTCCATATTCGTTATCTTGTACTTGGGCTTATTCTACACCTTACTCCTGAATATTCAGCTAAAGTTTTTGTTTTGGCTCTAAGATCCTCAAATGCATCTTCATAGTTGTGCTTTGTCTTCAATGTTTTTATCTTAAAGTCAGGACCCTTCTTATCTTCAAAGATGAGGCATACAAAAGGGAAGCCTACTTTACATCTATAACTTACTCTTATTTTATCACTTTTTCTAAGCTTTAGAGATTTGGAATTTGCAATAGGGTCACGACCCAAATCTAAACCATATCGTGATGGCGCCTATCATGATACAAGGTAAGCCTATTTCCCAAAATATTACTACTAACTTGATTATAAGAATTTAATAAAATATTTCCAAGATTTTAATTTCTCATAAACTAAACCAACTCTAAATATCAATATAGGAAATACGAAAATGAGCCCCAAACATCGGGGTGTCACTAAGTCACAAGCGTCTAAATCCTTGAACTCAGATATATAAACCGTCTAACTGTCAATACAGCCCAAAAGAAGAAATAGATGATAAAAGGAGTAACAAGGTCCTGTGGACGCTAGCAGCCTTTGCAGTATCCAAAGATAGCTGGCCTGGACTCAACGATCGCCGCGCACAATCTCATCTGGATCTGCACATAAAGTGCAGGGTGTAGCATGAGTACAACCAACTCACTAGTAATAGAAATAACTAAGGAACTGAGTAGTAGTGACGAGCTAAGAAGAAAAATCCAATTATTTATTTCCACAATTAAGTATAAACCGGGTTAAGCAGGTAATTTCCATAAATCAACAAATGCTATAAAGAAGATTAACAGGTAAATGCAGCAACATCAAAAGTAAATGAAACCTCACAACAATGTCACTCCATCACTCAACACTCGGCACTCAGTACTCAATAGGTACCTGTGCTTGCCGGGGGTGTACAGACTCCGGAGGGACTCCTACAACCCAAGCGCTAAGCACAGAAAACTCACGTGCTGCACGGACAACTTACGTGCCATAATATGAATCTCTAGATCCACACGGACAATTCATGTGCTATGGTATCAATACCTAGATCCGCACGAACAACTCACGTGCTATAATATCAATATCTGGATCTGCACAGACAAATCACGTGCTACACGAATAACTCACGTGCTATGGTATCAATACCTGGATCTGCACAGACAACTCACGTGCTATTATATCAAATATCTCACAACAGGCCCTCGGCCTCACTCAGTCATGTACCTCTCTAGCCTCACAACTTTCAACAAACAAAGGGAATACAACCCAAATCAAGTATTACAACATATCAGCAAAATAACAGAGGCTGAGGTAAACATGTACAATAATTTCTATGACTAAGTGAAAATAATGTGAGCAGGAATAAATCCTAAGCATGATCTCTAACATGAAGGCAGTCAAGTTAAACATGTAAATACATAAACACAGATAATGGCTATTAGGCCTCACAGCCTCACGGGACGGACCAAGTCTGATTCCTCATGGTGTACACCCACACGCCCGTCACCTAGCGTGGGTGTCACCCCAAAAAGTCACATGATATCAAATTCTCTGGGTTTATACCCTCAAAACTAGAGATAAAATTGTTACTTACCTTAACAACGTAAAATCCTACTCCGGGATGTCCTCGTCCCTCGACTCAGTCTTTAAAAGCTCTGAATCTATCCTTAATCAAAATAATACTATCAACACTGGCTAAATAATCGAATTCCAAAAGACAAAATTACATAATTTGGCCAAAAAGCCGAAATAGGCTAAAATCCGGCCCCCAAGACCACGTCTCGAAACCCGTCAAAAATGGAAAAATTAGAAACCTCGTCCTCTCCCGAGTCTAACCATATAAAATTCATCAAATTCTAACTCCGTTTGGTCCCTCAAATCCTCACCTTAAACTCTCCAAAACTAAAGCCCTAACTCCCTCAATTTCACCCTAAACTCTTACCAATTTCACGACTTAACAGTGGGAAATCATTAAAAACACACGTAAATAGACCCACGTAACTTACCTTAGTGATATCTCTTGTTTCTCTCTTGAATTGACTACCTATAGCTCAAAAATAGGCCAATAATGGTGAAGAAAGGGCATCAATTCGTGAAGTGTGGATTATATAGGTTTCTGCCCAGGGATCTTGCACCTGCGGACCCCTCCTCGCACCTGCGCAACCGTATCTACGGTCCTTGGTGCGCACCTGCAACTTTCACTTATTTGTTCCCTTTCCGCACAAGCGACTGCGTCCTCACACCCGTGGGCTCGCAGGTGCGACATCTCCTTCGCACCTGCGCTCCATGCCCGATGACCTTTTCTACATCTGTGATCGACTTCCGCATCTGCGACCATTGCACCTACAGCTCCCCGTCCGCAGGTGCGGCCACACCAGTAAAATTACACCAGCAACTTCAACTGCATTTTCCAAATTTCCAAACTCCCCAATACACATCGAAATCGTTCCGAGACCCTCGGGACCTTAAACAATCATTCAAAAAAGTCATATATCACTACCCGAACTTAGTCGAACTTTCGGAACACTCAAAACAACACCAAAACACCAAATCAACCTCAGATTCAAGCCTAAGAAGTTCTAAACTTCCAAAAGTCGCCAACGTCGCTGAACCTATCAAACCACGTCCGAATGACCTCAAATTTTGCACACACATAAAAAATGACACTACAAACTTATCCAACTTCCGAAGTTCCATTCCGATCCCGATACCTAATTTTCCATTGCCGATCGAAATTGCCAAATTTCCGACTTTCGCCAATTCAAACTTTATTCTACCAAGGACCTCAAAATTACACTACGGACACACTCCTAAGTCTAAAATATCCCAACGAAGCTAACCAAATCATAAAAATTGAAATCCGAGTTCGTTTACTCATAAGTCAACTTTCGATTGACTTTTCTAACTTAGCTTTCTAACTAAGAGATTAAGTGTGTCATTTCAATCCAAAACTACTCCGGACCGAAACCTACCAACTCGATACAACTCAACCCAACTGAACAACACATAAAAAAACAGAAATTGGGGAAACTGGGCTATAACTCTCGGAACGACCGGCCGGGTCGTTACAAATAGCATAGAAGTTCATGATTTTTGGCCTCATCCTAGTCCTTAAATGTCATAGACTTATCAAGCTCTTTGTAGTGAGTAATATTATCATTAAATTCTTTACCCTTTTGCATTCTAAGTAAATCTAATTCTTCAAAATCATATTCACTAGCATCTGAACCATAATATGAATTTTTATCACTATCAGATTCACAATCAGTACCTAATTCACACTGATATTAACCTGAAATTGGTTCTTCGTGGTCCCCCATATTGAAATATCTATAATATAGACACAGAAGAAAACATAGAGCGACCATATGAATAATTTAACAACTTTGGCAATAAAATATGGAACATACTATAAATTATTGCATATAATATTGTGGAAAGAATAAAGCACATTCTTTAAGAGATAAATCAAATGTTTTTGTCGATTTCAACAACCTAATCCTACCACAGTGGAAAGCAAAAAAAACACTGTCTTTAAGAAGAAATGCACATGGTTATGTTGATTTCAACAACCCAACCCTACCACACTATGATAAAATATGTGAAAAGGACACTTGCAGCCAAAGACGATGTATACCCAGGGCACAAATTGACACCACATAAGGAAAAAACAAAGATAACAAACAAAAAGAGTACCAGACCCACATGCAAACAATATACACTATGATGCAGGATCAGAAATACTAGTACATGACAAAACCCTAGAAAATTAGAAAAAAATTTATTATTCCCTTTGTCCGAGACAGATACCCAATAAATGGAAGTAAATATCTTCAGATGATCTTCAATTTGTGTTATTAAACCTTACTCGATCATATCTTCCCCTCAAGTTGAAAATCGCCTCTGTTGAAAGAACTAGGTTTAGAAATAGGGTTTGGAGGTTGTAACCAGAGTCTTTGCATTTTTTAGATCCACTTATGTGGTGATAATCGGGTGTTTTTACGGGTTAATGGGTTATCGGAGCAGGTTTATATGGATGCCATGTCAGCTAATTAATGCTAATGAGAAGGCTTATGTGTTTAGCCGTTAGGTTGAAGGCATTATTGGCCCAGATTTCTAATGTGGGGGATTTTAATGGCCCAGTTTACTAACGGAGGACAAAATTTAGCGATATCCAATAGTTTAAGGATATTATTGGACCTTTTCCGGAAAAAAAAAATGAAAAAAATTTTCAAGTGAAAATTGTATTTGAAAATTAGAGTTGTATTTGGACATGAATATAATTTTGGATTTTTTTTTGAGGTTTGTGAGTGATCTGAGTGAATTTTCAAAAACAACTTTTTGGATTTTTTCAAATTTTTGAAAAAATTCCAAAATTCATCTTCAAGTGTAAATGTTAAATTTTATGGCTTGTCAGAACCTGAAATTCCCACCGTTGGGAACATGATGGTGCCTAACATTCCACTTGCTAGGCAAGCCAACGCTAGAGAATTTATTAAGGCAAAACTTATTCAATTCGTAAATAAAAACAATAAACTAAAATGAAATACAGCGAATGTAGAATAATACAGAAGCTTCAACATTTACTACTACTCGGATCTGGAGTCACAACTCACGAGCTACTATTATTACTTCAAACAGAGTCTGACGAAGGAAAATACACTGTTTTGAAGTAGAAAAATAGTAAATGATAAAAACTAAGAAGAGACTCCAGGGTCTGCGGATGCCAGCAGATCTACCTTGGGTCTCATATCAGCAAATCCGGCAGCCAACCTCTCAATCAGCTAGAGCAGGTACCAAAATCTGCACAGAAAGTGCTCAGTACAACCAACCCCATGTACTGGTAAGTATCGAGCCTAACCTCGAAAGAAGTAGTGACGAGGCTAAGACAAGACACCTACAAATCAAACCTGTACAAATTAACAGTATATATACAAATAACATCAATGAAGAACTAGACAGGTTATATCGGGAGAGGGAAACATGCTGAGGGAATTAAGAGATAGAAAAACTACAGCGGAATAGTAACTGGAACATCCAATATACTATGAACCAATAAGCACAAGTAAACACAGTAAAGGAAAAATTTCACGGCATCACCCTTCGTGCTTTACTCTCATCCTCACCATAAAATCAATAGAAACGACACGACATCACCCTTCGTGCATTAAATCTCATAACATGGCATGGCATCACCCTTCGTGCATTAACACTCACAATATGACACGACATCACCCTTCGTGCTTTCACTCTCAACCTCGCATAAAGTCAATAGAAACGACACGACATCACCCTCCGTGCATTAACATGCTCCCTTACCATGATGCAATGAACAAATAACAATAGAGAGATAAAATAACAAGTACAAGACTTACTTTCACATTTGGTTCCACAATGTCAACCTCAACTTTGGAATCAATACTCAGTTATCACCAAAAGATTCGTAAACATGATAAAGCGATCGATTTAACAATACTAGTCTAAACATGAACAAAGGAAGCTATAATTGCAAGAAGCCAAACCCCACCCGCATGCTTTAACCTGACTACAACGCACAAGTACTCGTCACCTCACATATATGTTATTCCCAAGAATTAAACAAGTAGCAATTAGGAAAAAAATTTCTATTCCCTCAAGACAAGATTAACCACGACACTTACCTCGCTCCAACGACCAAACTCAAAGCTCAACCATAACTTTTCCTTTCACACAAGCCTTTGAACAAATAGAATCTATAAATTACCAACCAAACAATTAAATTTAAGCCTTAGGAACTACCCACGATTGTAAAGAATTCATTTTAGGACATTATTGAAAAAGGAAACACCCGGGCTCGCTTGGTTCGAACCCGAAATTCGGTCCAAAACCCGATTACCCATTCACCCCCGAGCCCGGTTATGTGATTTGTTTTGGAATCCTACCTCAATTTAAGGTCTAAATCCCCAAATTACCAAATCCCTAATTTCTACCAAAAAACCCCCAATTCTCCCATGAAAACTTTAGATTTTAGGTTGGATCTTAGGAAAAAGTAGTGAAAGATTGAAACAAATTAGTTTTGAATCACTTACCAATGATTTAGGGAAGAAAAGCTCTATGGAAAATCTCATCTTGTGTTTCTAAGTTTGAAAATTTGAAGAATGAATCAAACATTTCGTCTAAGTCATCTTTTGTTCAGCTGCAGGTATCACATTTGCGACCTGGGGTTCGCAAATGCGACAATTCCTTCGCAAATACGACAATGCCCTGTGCCTGCAGTCATCGCAAATGCGAACAAGTAAGGATCACAAATGCGACCAAAAATTCGCAAATGCAGAGGTCCACCCCCCAGCCCACTGCTCGCAAATGCGATGGTCTCTTGTCACGATCCCAAACCACCCCGGCCAAGGTGACACCTATCGCAGTACTAGGCTAGCCGATACGATATTTATAGTATAAAAGAACTTTTTCATTAGTTTACTAATCGGATATTATCATAAATCTTCCGTTTAAATGTTTTAAAAGAAGCGGAAATATGTAAAACATTAAAACACTTCCCGATCTCGGAGTCACTAGTCATGAGCAACTAGAATACAAGTCTGATATTGTCTACTCAATACAAGATGAGACTGATTAAAAACAATAAATACTAAAAGACAGGAAGGAGAAAAGTAAGGATCCGGATACCGTGCAGCTACCTCGCTGACTCCGGGATACTCTGAAGAAGGTGATCAACACTCACTCGGATGCCCTGGCACTTGGATCTGCACACAAAGTGGAGAGAGTAACGTGAGTACGCTGACTCAGTAAGTAACAATTATAACTAAAGACTGAGTGTAGTGATGAGCAATTAAAATTACACAAATCTTAGAACATAGAAACCTCAATGAAAATAACAAGATCAAATCAGTAATTAAATTCCGAGTATCTCGTAAAACTCCAGTTTCAATGAAAGTCATTTAAAACATTTGTTCAACATTTTTAATAGAGGCTCAGTATAAAAGTATAGTAAAAAAACAGTAATTTCATAAACAAGCCCCTCGGGCAAGCCTCTCAGTCACTCATGATTCAATACTCATCAATCATCACTCACACTCAACACTCACGCTCAATAGGTACTTGCGCTCACTAGGGGTGTGCAGACTCCAGAGGGGCTCCTACAGCCCAAGCGCTATATCGTTGTGGCGTGTAGACCGACCCAATATCGCTGCGGCGTGCAGCCCGATCCAATATATCACTACGGCGTGCAGCCCGATCCATATATGTATATATATAACGCTACGACGTGCATCCCGATCCATAAATATCCTCACAATCCGGCCCTCGGCCTCACTCAGTCATCAACCTCACAAGCCACTCGGACATTTCAGTTTAAAAATCAGGGGACTCAGCCTAAAACAACTTTCATATATTTAAAAATAGAGTGATGAGCAAAATTAAACGATAAACAAACATAGATCATGACTGAGGATATGCTTTCTATCAAAACGGTGTGAGGATAGTAGTAAAAATAACCCTGAGGGTCCAAACAGTACAACACAAGGCCCCAAACATGGCATTCAGCCCAAGTTAACAGAATCATTTCTAAAACACATAGATATCATATAGAGTTTATCAAAATAGGCAACTCTACAGTTTCCACGGGACGGACCAAGTCACAATCCCTATTGGTGCACGCCCACACGCCCGTCACCTAGCATGTGTGTCACCTTATTTATCATAATAGTAAGAAATTTCGGGCTTTCACACCCTCAGGTCTAGATTTACAATTGTTAGTTACCTCAAACCGAACAAAATCTACTCCGCCGATGCCCTTGCCACTCAACTCGGCCTCAAATCGCCCCGAATCTATCCAAAATCAGTATCATAACATTAATGCATGCTAAAGGAACAAAGCCCACACGAAAATTATCCAATTAAATCAAATTCCCGAAATTGGCCAAACCCGACCCCCGGGCCCACGTCTCGGAATCCGATAAAAATTACAAAATTAGAATCATTATCCTCTCACGAGTCCATACATACCAAATTTACAAAAATCTAACATCGTTTGCCCCCTCAATCACCCAAATTTAGCTCTCAAGTTCCAAGCCCTAATTCTTCAATTTTCAGCCCTAATTTTTACAAATTTCATGCTTAATCCACTGAAAATCCCCATAGAATCCGAGTTTTAGGTTCAAAAACATTACCTCAATGAGTTTCCCTTGAATCACTCTTCAAAATCCTCCAAAAGCCCTAAAACTGAGTTGAAATTGTGAAAAATGGCCAAATATTCGTGAAGGGTTCTTTATATGCTTCCTGCCCAGCCTTTCCGCATCTGCGGTCCAAATACCGCATATGCGATCTCCGCTTCTGCGCCCATACATCCGCATCTGCGGACTTCACTTAAAGACCCCAATCCATACCTGTGATCAATCCTTCGCACCGGCGGGCTCGCAGGTGCGACTACTCATCCACTTTTGCGATACACCCCCAGGCATCCAAACTTGCACCTGCGACAACTTTCTGCACCTGCGATGCTCGCACCTGCGGCTCCCCATCCGCAGGTGCGGCCACACCGGAACAGCAGCACCAGCTGCATCCTTTCCAAGTTCAGACTCCTCGTTAACTATCTGAAATCAACCTGAGGCCCTCAGGACCTTAACCAATTACACCAATAGGCCCCATATCCCTATACGAATTTAGTTGAACCTTTAGAACACCCAAAAACAACACGAAAACACTGAATTAACCCCGAATTCAAGCCTAAGGATTTCTAAACTTCCAAAATTCGCCAACGATGCTGAAACCAACCAATCCACGCCCAAATTTCTTGAATTTTAGCACACACGTCAAAAATGACACTACGAACCTATTACAACTTCCGAAATTCAATTCCGATCCCAATATCAAATTTTCCACTGCCGATACCAAATATCTAATTTCGCCAATTCAAGCCTAATTCTACCACGGACCTCCAAATTACAGTCTGATTACGCTCCTAAGTCCAAAATCACTTAACAAAGCTATCTGAGCCATAAAAACCTTAATCCGAGATCGTTTACCTATAAGTCAACTTCTAGTTGACTTTTCCAACTTAAATAACCAACTTAAGAGACTAAGTGTCTCATTTCTCTCCAAAATCACTCCGAACCCGAGCCAACCAACTCGACACAATATAATAGAGCTGAACCACATATAATGAAGCAAAAATGAGGGAAACGGGGCTAAAACTCTCAGAACGACCGATCAGGTCGTTACATTCTCCCCCTCTTAAACAAACATTCGCCCTCGAATGAGTCTAGAAACATACCTGGAGCCTCAAATAGGTGTGGATATCTGCTCCGCATCTCCCGCTCGGTCTTCCAAGTAGCCTCTTCCATTGGCTGCCCTCTCCACTGCACCTTAATTGAAGCTATATCCTTTGACCTCAACCTTTGGATCTGCCGATCCAAAATAGCCACTGGCTCCACATCATAATTCGTATCTCCCTCTAACTGAACCATGTTGAAGTCAAAAACATGGGACGGGTCACCAACATACTTCCAAAGTATTGAAACATGAAATACTGGATGCACACTCGATAAGAAAGGTGGAAAATCAAGTCTATAAGCCACCCCCCCTACCCTCCGAAGCAACTCAAAAGGCCCAATGAACCGGGGGCTCAACTTGCCCCTCTTCCCAAACGGCATAACACCCTTCATGGGTGACACCTTCAGCAGAACCTTCTCCCCAACCATGAATGATACATCATGGACCTTTATGTCCGCATAGCTCTTCTACCTAGACTGCGCCGTGCGAAGCCGCTCCTAAATCAACTTCACCTTATCTAAAGCATCCTGCACCAAATCTGTACCCAAGAGTCTAGCCTAACCCGACTCAAACTAAACGACCGGATATCTACACCTCCTCCCATATAAAATCCTCGTACGAAGCCATATGAATACTCGACTGATAATTATCATTATATGCGAACTCTGCAAGTGGAAGAAACTGGTCCCATGAACACCTCAAATCAATGACACAAGCGCGGAAAATGTCCTCCAATATCTGAATAGTGCACACGGACTGCCTGTTCATCTGAGGATGAAAAGTTGTGCTCAACTCAACCTGAGTACCCAAATCCCGCTGCACGACCCTCCAAAACTACAATGTGAACTGAGTACCTCTATCAAAAATAATGGAAACTGGAACACCATGCAGTCGAACAATCTCCCGGGTATAAATATCGGCTAACCGATCTGAAGTGTAAGTAGTACCAACAAGAATGAAGTGTGCATACTTGGTCAGACGATCCATAATAACCCAAATAGCATCGAACTTCCTCGCGTCTGTGGGAGACCAACTACAAAGTCCATGGTGATCCGTTCCCACTTCCACTCCGGAATGTCTAACCTCTGAAGTATTCCACCCTATCTCTGGTGCTCATACTTGATCTGCTGACAGTCGAGACACCGGTTTAAAAATCCAAAAATATCCTTCTTCATTCTCCTCCACTAATAATGTTGTCTCAGATCCTGATATATCTTCGCGGCACCTGGATGGATGGAATACCACGAGTTGTGGGCCTCCTTAAGAATCAACTCCCGGAGCCCATATACATTAGGCATGAATATTCGAACCTGCATCCTCATCACACCATCCTCACCAATACCTACATCCCTGGCATCACCACGCCGGACCCTATCCTGAAGAATGAGAAAGTGTGGGTCATCATACTGGTGCTCTCTGATACGGTCACAAAGAGAAGACTTGGAGACTACGTAAGCCAATACGCGACTGGGCTACGATATATCCAATATCACAAGATGACCTGCTAAGGCCTGAACATCTAAAGGTCTCTATGCTGCTGGAACATCCAATCTCTCTGCTCGGCGACTCAAGGCATCAGCCACTACATTGGCCTTCCCTGGATGGTATAAAATAGTGATATCATAGTCCTTGAGAAGCTCCTACCATCTCCGCTGTCGTAAATTCAGATCCTTCTGCTTAAACAGATGCTGCAGACTCCGATGATTAGTAAAAACCTCACAATGAACCCCATACAAATAGTGACGCCAAATCTTCAAGGCGTGAACAATGGCTGCTAACTCAAGATCATGCACATGATAATTCTTCTCGTGGGTCTTCAACTGGCGCGAGGCATAGGCGATCACCCTACCCTTCTGCATCAAGACACAACCAATTCCTATCTTCGAGGCATCACAATACACGGTATAAGAACCTGAAGCTAATGGCAAAACTAACACTGGGGTTGTGGTCAAAGCAGCCTTGAGCTTCTAAGAGCTCTCCTCAGATTTGTCCGACCACTTGAACGGAGCACCCTTTTGGGTCAATTTGGTCAAGGGTGAATCAATTGAAGAAAACCCCTCCACAAAGTGACGGTAATAGCCCGCCAAACTAAGGAAGCTCCTAATCTCCGTAGTTGAGGACGGCCTGGGCCAACTCTGCACCGCCTCTATCTTCTTCGGATCCACCTGAATACCCTCACTGGACACCACGTTCCCCAAGAAAGCTACTGAGCCAAGAAAAAACTCACACTTGGAGAATTTTGCATAAAGCTTCTCCTCCCTCAATATCTGCAACACAACTCTCAAAAACTGAGCATGCTCCTTCTAGCTACGAGAGTACACCAGGATGCCATCAATGAACACAATAATGGAGGAATCCAAATATGGATGAAATACACTGTTCATCAAATGCATGAATGCTGCTGGGGCATTGGTCAGCCCAAAAGACATCACCAAGAACTCATAATGGCCATAAAGGGTCCTGAAAGTCGTCTTAGGAATATCTGCATCCCGAATCTTCAGCTGATGATACCCGGATCTCAAGTCAATCTTAGAGAACACCCTGGCTCCCTGAAGCTGGTCAAACAAATCATTGATACGAGGCAAAGGATACTTATTATTGACTGTAACCTTGTTCAACTTCCTGTAGTCAATACACATTCTCATGGAACTATCCTTCTTCTTCACAAATAACACATGTGCACCCCAGGGTGACACACCAGGCCGAATAAACCCTTTATCTAGGAGTTCCTAATGCTATCCTTTCAATTCCTTCAACTACGCCGGTGCAATACGATACGGTGGAATAGAAATAGAATGAGTTCCTGGCACCAAATAAATACCAAAATCAATATCCCTACCAGGCGGCATGCCCGGCAGGTCTGAAGGGAACACATCCGAAAAATCACGGACCACAGGAATAGAATCAATAGTGGGAGTCTAAACACTAACATCCCTCACAAAAGCCAAATAAGATAGACACCATTTCTGCACCATACGCTGAGCCTTCAGGTATGAAATCACCCTACTAGGCACATAATCAATGGAACCTCTTCACTTGACCCTCGGAAATCCCGGCATCGCTAAGTTCATGGTCTTAGCATGACAATCTAGTACAATGATGCGAGGCTAGAATTCATGGTTTAACATGTTATATGTTTTACATTTCATGTGCGTTAATGATAAAAATACACTTTTTATGTACATAATAGAGTCTATTTCATGTGTAGGTGAATTGGAGATGGAAACCGAGCTAAATGGATGCAAATACATCGAAAATACGCTCAAGAGGCGAGGAGGAGTGCACCGGGCTATAGCCGGGCGCCAGAGCCCAAACACCTGACCCAGACTGGCGTTAGCCAGGCGTTAGAGCTGAAATGCCTGACCCAGTATGGCGTTAGCCAGGCTTTAGAGTTGAAACGCCAGCCTTAGCCAGGTGTTAGGGCCCAAACGCCAGGTCCCAAGTTCGGTCAATTCCGAGTTTTGACGAGTTTAAGTGTTTCCCGGTTGGAATAGAAGTCTCCTACACATTTAGGGTTCGTCCTAAACATACAAATAGACCCCGTAAACACAACTTGAAGAGGAATTGGGAGATTTTGAAGGATTCAAAGGATTCAAAGAGAGAAAACTTTGATTTTTACATCTTTTATTCATTACTTTGTAGTTCAATTATGCAAGTTATTTTGGGTTTGATTCTTATGAACATGTCTAGCTAACTTCTTTAATCTAGGGTTTTGGTAGAACCCGTTGGGGATAAACTTCTTGTGTTATTAACATAGTTTTGATTGGTTGATTTATCTCTATTTGTTCAACTACGTTCTTGTTGTAGTTGATTGAAAGGCCCTCAATTAGCTGTGCCTATTTATTATGTATCTACTTGAGAGAGAGTGCATATTTAGGTAATTGTTTGAACAACACCACTCCCAGAGTATAGACGAAAGTCATAACCGAGGGTTTAGAGGTTGGATTAGAGATAACGATACCTCGGGTGCAATCTAAAGTGAACTGTAATGCAATCTAGCTAGCGTAACTTGAGAGAGTGCGTCTAGTAAATTATCATAGTTACTTGAGAGAGATTTATGGTAGATAGAGTGTTCATGATTGATAGAGACAACTAATCAAACTATAAGAAGCATCCGAGAAGTAAGTTCACCAACGGGGGAAACCATAACCTTATACCTTTATCATTATTATTTACAACACATTGTTAGTAATTTCTAGTTATTATTATTGTCAGTAAAATTAGTAAAATATTACCAATTTATATTAAAAAGTCTTGAGAGAATTGATTGAGTAAAAGTTGCGTATTCTAAAGACTTGATTGATACGTAAATTCCCTGTGGGATCGATCTGGGCATAATACCCCGGATTATATTTGCAACACCCTTTTAGTATTTTATTAGAAATAGTTGAGCGTGATAAAATTTTGGCGCCGTTGCCGGGGAATTAATGGTATTATCAATTGAGT